>JAPQVW010000636.1:10000-17500 GCA_028535905.1 Quercus berberidifolia | reverse complement strand
ATGGAACATAAGTTTTAATAAAAATAAAATATGGGATAGGGACAGTGGGAATCTCGTTGATAAATTTTTTGAAAAAAAAAAAAACTCCTAAATAATAATAAAAACATGACATTGAAACGAGTTATTATTGATTATTTCATAAAGTAGTGAAATAAAGTAGTGAAACGTTCATAGAATAGAAATCTATTCTATGAACGTTTTAATCTTTTACATGTTCATAGAATAGCGCTCGCACGCGCTGCGTCGTCGGTCGAAATCTATTCTATGAACGTTTTAATCTTTTACATGTTCATAGAATAGCGCTCGCACGCGCACATAGTCGTCGCGTCGGTCGTTAAGCTTTGGGCTTACGTTCACGGAATACAATTCTAGCACTTTATTACTTGTAGTTTGAATTGGATTAAAAATAGAACATAAGTTTTAGTAAAAATAAAATATGGGATAGGGACAGTGGGAATCTCGTTGATAAATTTTTTGAAAAAAAAAAAAACTCCTAAATAATAATAAAAACATGACATTGAAACGAGTTATTATTGATTATTTCATAAAGTAGTGAAATAAAGTAGTGAAACGTTCATAGAATAGAAATCTATTCTATGAACGTTTTAATCTTTTACATGTTCATAGAATAGCGCTCGCACGCGCTGCGTCGTCGGTCGAAATCTATTCTATGAACGTTTTAATCTTTTACATGTTCATAGAATAGCGCTCGCACGCGCACATAGTCGTCGCGTCGGTCGGTAAGCTTTGGGCTTACGTTCACGGAATACAATTCTAGCACTTTATTACTTGTAGTTTGAATTGGATTAAAAATGGAACATAAGTTTTAATAAAAATAAAATATGGGATAGGGACAGTGGGAATCTCGTTGATAAATTTTTTGAAAAAAAAAAAAAACTCCTAAATAATAATAAAAACATGACATTGAAACGAGTTATTATTGATTATTTCATAAAGTAGTGAAATAAAGTAGTGAAACGTTCATAGAATAGAAATCTATTCTATGAACGTTTTAATCTTTTACATGTTCATAGAATAGCGCTCGCACGCGCTGCGTCGTCGGTCGAAATCTATTCTATGAACGTTTTAATCTTTTACATGTTCATAGAATAGCGCTCGCACGCGCACATAGTCGTCGCGTCGGTCGGTAAGCTTTGGGCTTACGTTCACGGAATACAATTCTAGCACTTTATTACTTGTAGTTTGAATTGGATTAAAAATGGAACATAAGTTTTAATAAAAATAAAATATGGGATAGGGACAGTGGGAATCTCGTTGATAAATTTTTTGAAAAAAAAAAAAAAAAACTCTTAAATAATAATAAAAACATGACATTGAAATGAATTATTATTGAATATTTCATAAAGTAGTGAAATAAAGTAGTGAAACGTTCATAGAATAGAAATCTATTCTATGAACGTTTTAATCTTTTACATGTTCATAGAATAGCGCTCGCACGCGCTGCGTCGGTCGGTAAGCCCAAAACGTTCATAGAATAGAAAGCTATTCTATGAACGTTTTAATCTTTTACATGTTCATAGAATAGCGCTCGCACGCGCACATAGTCGTCGCGTCGGTCGGTAAGCTTTGGGCTTACGTTCACAGAATACAATTCTAGCACTTTATTACTTGTAGTTTGAATTGGATTAAAAATAGAACATAAGTTTTAATAAAAATAAAATATGGGATAGGGACAGTGGGAATCTCGTTGATAAATTTTTTGAAAAAAAAAAAAACTCCTAAATAATAATAAAAACATGACATTGAAACGAGTTATTATTGATTATTTCATAAAGTAGTGAAATAAAGTAGTGAAACGTTCATAGAATAGAAATCTATTCTATGAACGTTTTAATCTTTTACATGTTCATAGAATAGCGCTCGCACGCGCTGCGTCGTCGGTCGAAATCTATTCTATGAACGTTTTAATCTTTTACATGTTCATAGAATAGCGCTCGCACGCGCACATAGTCGTCGCGTCGGTCGGTAAGCTTTGGGCTTACGTTCACGGAATACAATTCTAGCACTTTATTACTTGTAGTTTGAATTGGATTAAAAATGGAACATAAGTTTTAATAAAAATAAAATATGGGATAGGGACAGTGGGAATCTCGTTGATAAATTTTTTGAAAAAAAAAAAAACTCCTAAATAATAATAAAAACATGACATTGAAACGAGTTATTATTGATTATTTCATAAAGTAGTGAAATAAAGTAGTGAAACGTTCATAGAATAGAAATCTATTCTATGAACGTTTTAATCTTTTACATGTTCATAGAATAGCGCTCGCACGCGCTGCGTCGTCGGTCGAAATCTATTCTATGAACGTTTTAATCTTTTACATGTTCATAGAATAGCGCTCGCACGCGCACATAGTCGTCGCGTCGGTCGGTAAGCTTTGGGCTTACGTTCACGGAATACAATTCTAGCACTTTATTACTTGTAGTTTGAATTGGATTAAAAATGGAACATAAGTTTTAATAAAAATAAAATATGGGATAGGGACAGTGGGAATCTCGTTGATAAATTTTTTGAAAAAAAAAAAAAAAAACTCTTAAATAATAATAAAAACATGACATTGAAATGAATTATTATTGAATATTTCATAAAGTAGTGAAATAAAGTAGTGAAACGTTCATAGAATAGAAATCTATTCTATGAACGTTTTAATCTTTTACATGTTCATAGAATAGCGCTCGCACGCGCTGCGTCGGTCGGTAAGCCCAAAACGTTCATAGAATAGAAAGCTATTCTATGAACGTTTTAATCTTTTACATGTTCATAGAATAGCGCTCGCACGCGCACATAGTCGTCGCGTCGGTCGGTAAGCTTTGGGCTTACGTTCACAGAATACAATTCTAGCACTTTATTACTTGTAGTTTGAATTGGATTAAAAATAGAACATAAGTTTTAATAAAAATAAAATATGGGATAGGGACAGTGGGAATCTCGTTGATAAATTTTTTGAAAAAAAAAAAAACTCCTAAATAATAATAAAAACATGACATTGAAACGAGTTATTATTGATTATTTCATAAAGTAGTGAAATAAAGTAGTGAAACGTTCATAGAATAGAAATCTATTCTATGAACGTTTTAATCTTTTACATGTTCATAGAATAGCGCTCGCACGCGCTGCGTCGTCGGTCGAAATCTATTCTATGAACGTTTTAATCTTTTACATGTTCATAGAATAGCGCTCGCACGCGCACATAGTCGTCGCGTCGGTCGGTAAGCTTTGGGCTTACGTTCACGGAATACAATTCTAGCACTTTATTACTTGTAGTTTGAATTGGATTAAAAATGGAACATAAGTTTTAATAAAAATAAAATATGGGATAGGGACAGTGGGAATCTCGTTGATAAATTTTTTGAAAAAAAAAAAAAAAAACTCTTAAATAATAATAAAAACATGACATTGAAATGAATTATTATTGATTATTTCATAAAGTAGTGAAATAAAGTAGTGAAACGTTCATAGAATAGAAATCTATTCTATGAACGTTTTAATCTTTTACATGTTCATAGAATAGCGCTCGCACTTAATTACTTGTCCTTTGAATTGGATTAAAATTAAAACACACACACACACACACACACACACGCACACACACACACACACACTCAAACACACATTTTAGTATAGTTAATCAACAACATTACTTAAATAAAATTAAATCTATTTTGTGAACGTGTTAAAAGTGATAGACGTCGATGAGAAAAAAAATAAAAAAAAATAAAAAACAAAAAAAATATTTTTTTATTTATCGCAATCGTTAAGCAAACGCGTTTATGCAATAAAAAAACATTAATATGAAATTAATAAATTTGAAATATTTTATAAGTCAGTTACACTCACCAACCTCAACACCGTTATACGCCAGTGAGTGAGCGAAGACGAAATGTGAAAAGTTGTGAGTTATGTTGAATTTCGTCTTCGGTATTGATATTGATTGTGTTGTTGTGCGATCCGCTCGCTTTCGACATTCATTATTATGGAATACCACGCATAATATTTTTTATGCATATAAAATATCATATCAATGAGATGAGCGCAGTTCCCCGGCGGAACATAGTTTCGCTACTCCGCACTATCTTGGTATGATGCTTTATACGGTGTTTATAAAATGCATGTTGTGGCGGTGTGATTTGTTGCTGTGAACAGTTTATATCAATATTATAATAATCACCTCGTCATCACAAATGGTATTTTATTTACCTTGTGTGAAAAATATACATATATTTATTATATCATGATAAATTATGATCCTATGTGGTTATAATATTATTGTGTTATTGCTCTGTGCTTTACCGATTATGAATTCATAGCAAGCCAGTCGTTATGTGGCACGGCCTGCTTGGATGATATCAATCATTATTATATATGAATTTGATTCGTATATTAATATAATACATTGATCGTGGTCTATCAAATAATGCTATTCAGCTGTGCCATCGCGCTAAAACGCGGCCATGAGCTTTAATCGAGTCTCTCAACACTCCGGGCGTGAACGTCGATTCGTCGATAACGCAATTATGAAACCAGTTTTTTTGTAAAAACGTGGATGATACCTGAAAGGAAAGTTAATTTATAACGACAATAGTCGTAAAATTATATTAAGACATATTTATATGTTCTTTAATATAATAACATTCAGTCTTAAAGAAAAAGACAACCCTCGCACGCCGCGTCCAGCGGCTGGCGGTGGGATTGAATGATGCTCAGCTCATAAAGAGTCTGTTAGCTCCCTGGTTGATCCTGCCAGTAGTTATATGCTTGTCTCAAAGATTAAGCCATGCATGTCTCAGTGCAAGCCGTATTAAGGCGATACCGCGAATGGCTCAATATATCAGTTTTGGTTCCTTAGATCTTACTCAGTTACTTGGATAACTGTGGTAATTCTAGAGCTAATACATGCAATCAGAACTCTGACCAGTGATGGGATGAGTGCTTTTATTAGATCAAAACCAATCGACGGAGGGCCTCGCGTCCGAAGTCGTTAATTTTGATGAATCTGGATAACTTTTGCCGATCGCATGGTCCAGTACCGGCGACGCATCTTTCAAATGTCTGCCTTATCAACTTTCGATGGTAGTTTCTGCGACTACCATGGTTGTCACGGGTAACGGGGAATCAGGGTTCGATTCCGGAGAGGGAGCCTGAGAAACGGCTACCACATCCAAGGAAGGCAGCAGGCGCGCAAATTACCCACTCCCGGCACGGGGAGGTAGTGACGAAAAATAACGATACGGGACTCTTACGAGGCCTCGTAATCGGAATGAGTACACTTTAAATATTTTAACGAGGAACAATTGGAGGGCAAGTCTGGTGCCAGCAGCCGCGGTAATTCCAGCTCCAATAGCGTATACTAAAATTGTTGCGGTTAAAAAGCTCGTAGTTGCATTTGTGCGCCGCGCTGTCGGTGCACCGCATCCGCGGTGATACTGACACGTTTGCGGAGCATATCGTCGGTGAGCGGGCGGTAAAACGCCCGTTCAATATCAAAATCCTATCGCGGTGCTCTTTATTGAGTGTCGAGGTGGGCCGACAATTTTACTTTGAACAAATTAGAGTGCTCAAAGCGGGCTCAAAATGCTGCTTGAATATTTCGTGCATGGAATAATAGAATATGATCTCGGTTCTATTTTGTTGGTTTTCAGAACTCCGAGGTAATGATTAATAGGGATAACTGGGGGCATTCGTATTGCGACGTTAGAGGTGAAATTCTTGGATCGTCGCAAGACGAACATCAGCGAAAGCATTTGCCAAAGGTGTTTTCATCAATCAAGAACGAAAGTTAGAGGTTCGAAGGCGATTAGATACCGCCCTAGTTCTAACCGTAAATATGTCATCTAGCGATCCGCCGACGTTACTACAATGGCTCGGCGGGCAGCTTCCGGGAAACCAAAGATTTTGGACTCCGGGGGGAGTATGGTTGCAAAGCTGAAACTTAAAGGAATTGACGGAAGGGCACCACCAGGAGTGGAGCCTGCGGCTTAATTTGACTCAACACGGGAAATCTCACCAGGCCCGGACACCGGAAGGATTGACAGATTAACAGCTCTTTCTTGATTCGGTGGGTGGTGGTGCATGGCCGTTCTTAGTTGGTGGAGCGATTTGTCTGGTTAATTCCGGTAACGAACGAGACTCTAGCCTGCTAAATAGGCGTCGTCATTTCGGTGTGCATGACTTCGGTCACGCAACTCACTGGCGACGTATTAAAATTCTTCTTAGAGGGACCGGCGGTTTCGAGCCGCACGAGATTGAGCAATAACAGGTCTGTGATGCCCTTAGATGTCCTGGGCCGCACGCGCGCTACACTGAAGGAATCAACATGTTCTCCCTGGCCTAAAGGCCCGGGCAACCCGTTGAAACTCCTTCGTGCTGGGGATTGGGGTTTGCAATTATCCCCCATAAACGAGGAATTCCTAGTAAGCGCGAGTCATAAGCTCGCGTTGATTACGTCCCTGCCCTTTGTACACACCGCCCGTCGCTACTACCGATTGAATGATTTAGTGAGGTCTTCGGACCGACACGCGGTGGCTTCACGGCCGTTGGCGTCGTTGGGAAGTTGACCAAACTTGATCATTTAGAGGAAGTAAAAGTCGTAACAAGGTTTCCGTAGGGGAACCTGCGGAAGGATCATTAACGTGTGCTTTATGTTGTTGTCGTGTAAATTAACTTTACCACACATACATATATGCATATTTTATAAGACCATCCAAAAAAAGTTATAATGAGGGATATAACTTGGAAAGACAATAAAAAAAAAAGAGGTTCGGTTCCTTGCGTTTATTCGCTCGGTTACCGTTTATCTCGCGTCACGCTCGCGTCAGAGGGCTTTGACGGGTGAAAAATCCGCACCCCGAGCTCAGACGATCGAAGCGTGCTCGTTAACTAAACAAAAATCACGGTTTAGAGTGAGAGTGTTGTTTCGACGCGCTCTCGTTCTAAGTTACCCAATCCAAATATTATGGATGCATATAATGTATACCATACAACAAAATTGTTATAACAATTATAAAGAGTGGAAAACTTGAAACTTGTTTCATTAATTTCATCTCTATTGTTATATGTTTAAAACTGTACATGAAAAACTATTACCCTGGACGGTGGATCACTTGGCTCGCGGGTCGATGAAGAACGCAGTTAACTGCGCGTCATAGTGTGAACTGCAGGACACATTTGAACATCGACATTTCGAACGCACATTGCGGTCCGTGGATACACATCCAGGACCACTCCTGTCTGAGGGCCGGCTGCATAAATAAACAATCACATTGCGTACATTTTTAATGAACGCATTTGACGGTTCTCATGGTTTAAATACTACGAGTCCGTTTAAAAATATAAACATAAAGCAAGTTGATAAAATTTGAGACATGACATTGCGCGCTGGCGCGTCGTCGATTAAAATTTACAACAAACGATGTGTGATTATAATATCGCGCTGATGCGTTGTTGCATAAACTAATCATAAACGACGCGCTGCACAAGGC
>JAPQVW010000636.1:0-5000 GCA_028535905.1 Quercus berberidifolia | reverse complement strand
TATTGATTATTTCATAAAGTAGTGAAATAAAGTAGTGAAACGTTCATAGAATAGAAATCTATTCTATGAACGTTTTAATCTTTTACATGTTCATAGAATAGCGCTCGCACGCGCTGCGTCGTCGGTCGAAATCTATTCTATGAACGTTTTAATCTTTTACATGTTCATAGAATAGCGCTCGCACGCGCACATAGTCGTCGCGTCGGTCGGTAAGCTTTGGGCTTACGTTCACGGAATACAATTCTAGCACTTTATTACTTGTAGTTTGAATTGGATTAAAAATGGAACATAAGTTTTAATAAAAATAAAATATGGGATAGGGACAGTGGGAATCTCGTTGATAAATTTTTTGAAAAAAAAAAAAACTCCTAAATAATAATAAAAACATGACATTGAAACGAGTTATTATTGATTATTTCATAAAGTAGTGAAATAAAGTAGTGAAACGTTCATAGAATAGAAATCTATTCTATGAACGTTTTAATCTTTTACATGTTCATAGAATAGCGCTCGCACGCGCTGCGTCGTCGGTCGAAATCTATTCTATGAACGTTTTAATCTTTTACATGTTCATAGAATAGCGCTCGCACGCGCACATAGTCGTCGCGTCGGTCGTTAAGCTTTGGGCTTACGTTCACGGAATACAATTCTAGCACTTTATTACTTGTAGTTTGAATTGGATTAAAAATAGAACATAAGTTTTAGTAAAAATAAAATATGGGATAGGGACAGTGGGAATCTCGTTGATAAATTTTTTGAAAAAAAAAAAAACTCCTAAATAATAATAAAAACATGACATTGAAACGAGTTATTATTGATTATTTCATAAAGTAGTGAAATAAAGTAGTGAAACGTTCATAGAATAGAAATCTATTCTATGAACGTTTTAATCTTTTACATGTTCATAGAATAGCGCTCGCACGCGCTGCGTCGTCGGTCGAAATCTATTCTATGAACGTTTTAATCTTTTACATGTTCATAGAATAGCGCTCGCACGCGCACATAGTCGTCGCGTCGGTCGGTAAGCTTTGGGCTTACGTTCACGGAATACAATTCTAGCACTTTATTACTTGTAGTTTGAATTGGATTAAAAATGGAACATAAGTTTTAATAAAAATAAAATATGGGATAGGGACAGTGGGAATCTCGTTGATAAATTTTTTGAAAAAAAAAAAAACTCCTAAATAATAATAAAAACATGACATTGAAACGAGTTATTATTGATTATTTCATAAAGTAGTGAAATAAAGTAGTGAAACGTTCATAGAATAGAAATCTATTCTATGAACGTTTTAATCTTTTACATGTTCATAGAATAGCGCTCGCACGCGCTGCGTCGTCGGTCGAAATCTATTCTATGAACGTTTTAATCTTTTACATGTTCATAGAATAGCGCTCGCACGCGCACATAGTCGTCGCGTCGGTCGGTAAGCTTTGGGCTTACGTTCACGGAATACAATTCTAGCACTTTATTACTTGTAGTTTGAATTGGATTAAAAATGGAACATAAGTTTTAATAAAAATAAAATATGGGATAGGGACAGTGGGAATCTCGTTGATAAATTTTTTGAAAAAAAAAAAAAAAAACTCTTAAATAATAATAAAAACATGACATTGAAATGAATTATTATTGAATATTTCATAAAGTAGTGAAATAAAGTAGTGAAACGTTCATAGAATAGAAATCTATTCTATGAACGTTTTAATCTTTTACATGTTCATAGAATAGCGCTCGCACGCGCTGCGTCGGTCGGTAAGCCCAAAACGTTCATAGAATAGAAAGCTATTCTATGAACGTTTTAATCTTTTACATGTTCATAGAATAGCGCTCGCACGCGCACATAGTCGTCGCGTCGGTCGGTAAGCTTTGGGCTTACGTTCACAGAATACAATTCTAGCACTTTATTACTTGTAGTTTGAATTGGATTAAAAATAGAACATAAGTTTTAATAAAAATAAAATATGGGATAGGGACAGTGGGAATCTCGTTGATAAATTTTTTGAAAAAAAAAAAACTCCTAAATAATAATAAAAACATGACATTGAAACGAGTTATTATTGATTATTTCATAAAGTAGTGAAATAAAGTAGTGAAACGTTCATAGAATAGAAATCTATTCTATGAACGTTTTAATCTTTTACATGTTCATAGAATAGCGCTCGCACGCGCTGCGTCGTCGGTCGAAATCTATTCTATGAACGTTTTAATCTTTTACATGTTCATAGAATAGCGCTCGCACGCGCACATAGTCGTCGCGTCGGTCGGTAAGCTTTGGGCTTACGTTCACGGAATACAATTCTAGCACTTTATTACTTGTAGTTTGAATTGGATTAAAAATGGAACATAAGTTTTAATAAAAATAAAATATGGGATAGGGACAGTGGGAATCTCGTTGATAAATTTTTTGAAAAAAAAAAAAAACTCCTAAATAATAATAAAAACATGACATTGAAACGAGTTATTATTGATTATTTCATAAAGTAGTGAAATAAAGTAGTGAAACGTTCATAGAATAGAAATCTATTCTATGAACGTTTTAATCTTTTACATGTTCATAGAATAGCGCTCGCACGCGCTGCGTCGTCGGTCGAAATCTATTCTATGAACGTTTTAATCTTTTACATGTTCATAGAATAGCGCTCGCACGCGCACATAGTCGTCGCGTCGGTCGGTAAGCTTTGGGCTTACGTTCACGGAATACAATTCTAGCACTTTATTACTTGTAGTTTGAATTGGATTAAAAATGGAACATAAGTTTTAATAAAAATAAAATATGGGATAGGGACAGTGGGAATCTCGTTGATAAATTTTTTGAAAAAAAAAAAAAAAAACTCTTAAATAATAATAAAAACATGACATTGAAATGAATTATTATTGAATATTTCATAAAGTAGTGAAATAAAGTAGTGAAACGTTCATAGAATAGAAATCTATTCTATGAACGTTTTAATCTTTTACATGTTCATAGAATAGCGCTCGCACGCGCTGCGTCGGTCGGTAAGCCCAAAACGTTCATAGAATAGAAAGCTATTCTATGAACGTTTTAATCTTTTACATGTTCATAGAATAGCGCTCGCACGCGCACATAGTCGTCGCGTCGGTCGGTAAGCTTTGGGCTTACGTTCACAGAATACAATTCTAGCACTTTATTACTTGTAGTTTGAATTGGATTAAAAATAGAACATAAGTTTTAATAAAAATAAAATATGGGATAGGGACAGTGGGAATCTCGTTGATAAATTTTTTGAAAAAAAAAAAAACTCCTAAATAATAATAAAAACATGACATTGAAACGAGTTATTATTGATTATTTCATAAAGTAGTGAAATAAAGTAGTGAAACGTTCATAGAATAGAAATCTATTCTATGAACGTTTTAATCTTTTACATGTTCATAGAATAGCGCTCGCACGCGCTGCGTCGTCGGTCGAAATCTATTCTATGAACGTTTTAATCTTTTACATGTTCATAGAATAGCGCTCGCACGCGCACATAGTCGTCGCGTCGGTCGGTAAGCTTTGGGCTTACGTTCACGGAATACAATTCTAGCACTTTATTACTTGTAGTTTGAATTGGATTAAAAATGGAACATAAGTTTTAATAAAAATAAAATATGGGATAGGGACAGTGGGAATCTCGTTGATAAATTTTTTGAAAAAAAAAAAAAAAAACTCTTAAATAATAATAAAAACATGACATTGAAATGAATTATTATTGATTATTTCATAAAGTAGTGAAATAAAGTAGTGAAACGTTCATAGAATAGAAATCTATTCTATGAACGTTTTAATCTTTTACATGTTCATAGAATAGCGCTCGCACTTAATTACTTGTCCTTTGAATTGGATTAAAATTAAAACACACACACACACACACACACACACACGCACACACACACACACACACTCAAACACACATTTTAGTATAGTTAATCAACAACATTACTTAAATAAAATTAAATCTATTTTGTGAACGTGTTAAAAGTGATAGACGTCGATGAGAAAAAAAATAAAAAAAAATAAAAAACAAAAAAAATATTTTTTTATTTATCGCAATCGTTAAGCAAACGCGTTTATGCAATAAAAAAACATTAATATGAAATTAATAAATTTGAAATATTTTATAAGTCAGTTACACTCACCAACCTCAACACCGTTATACGCCAGTGAGTGAGCGAAGACGAAATGTGAAAAGTTGTGAGTTATGTTGAATTTCGTCTTCGGTATTGATATTGATTGTGTTGTTGTGCGATCCGCTCGCTTTCGACATTCATTATTATGGAATACCACGCATAATATTTTTTATGCATATAAAATATCATATCAATGAGATGAGCGCAGTTCCCCGGCGGAACATAGTTTCGCTACTCCGCACTATCTTGGTATGATGCTTTATACGGTGTTTATAAAATGCATGTTGTGGCGGTGTGATTTGTTGCTGTGAACAGTTTATATCAATATTATAATAATCACCTCGTCATCACAAATGGTATTTTATTTACCTTGTGTGAAAAATATACATATATTTATTATATCATGATAAATTATGATCCTATGTGGTTATAATATTATTGTGTTATTGCTCTGTGCTTTACCGATTATGAATTCATAGCAAGCCAGTCGTTATGTGGCACGGCCTGCTTGGATGATATCAATCATTATTATATATGAATTTGATTCGTATATTAATATAATACATTGATCGTGGTCTATCAAATAATGCTATTCAGCTGTGCCATCGCGCTAAAACGCGGCCATGAGCTTTAATCGAGTCTCTCAACACTCCGGGCGTGAACGTCGATTCGTCGATAACGCAATTATGAAACCAGTTTTTTTGTAAAAACGTGGATGATACCTGAAAGGAAAGTTAATTTATAACGACAATAGTCGTAAAATTATATTAAGACATATTTATATGTTCTTTAATATAATAACATTCAGTCTTAAAGAAAAAGACAACCCTCGCACGCCGCGTCCAGCGGCTGGCGGTGGGATTGAATG
>JAPQVW010000635.1:0-22190 GCA_028535905.1 Quercus berberidifolia | reverse complement strand
TTGTTGTGAAAGTATCTATAAAAAAAACCCATAACTTTTATCAGAACTATTCACTTGATAGATTGTGAGTAGTAGAGAAAAAGTGATGAGTTTATATAAAAGTAATAGATAGCCAATAACAGATTAAGATCAAGTGAACTTAATGTAATAATTATGAATGACTGAAATTTAAATTTTTTTTTTTTAAAAGCAATATTAAATCTCTAAAAAAAAGTAATAAAGTGAAAGTTTAAAAATAACGTTGGTAAAGAATATTTGCATGGGAGATGAGAGTAATTGTATCTAGTACAATATCCTAGCAATTGCATATTATCCCTAATCCAATAACAATCTATCATAATTTGGCTTTTTAGAAGAATCATGTTCAATTGTAACAAAAAATTATGACATTTTCTTTTTTTTTAAAAAGTTTCAATTTATAGTATTCGCTCTTGGTAATAACTCTTTATAATCAGACCAAGATAGTAATCAATTTTTAGTGTATACTAAATTTAAATATCCAGAACTCTTATTTAACCATTAGAGATTTTATTAATTAAATAAACTAGTCGTTAACCCGTGCGATGCACGGGATAATTCAATAATAATCATAAATATTTAATTTGATTGAAGGTACATTAATAATTTTGCAAAAAAAAAAATAAAAAAGTACAATGAAACCCCTAATTGATAGCACACCCTAACATCAAAGATAGTAAAAGACTAAATTAAATTTAATTGGATTTTAGTTGATAGGTGGGGAAACTAAAGCATACCTTGCTTAGAAAAATTTTCATTTTGATAAGACCAAACCTTGAATGTCACAAAGGGATCAAGCCCATGTTCTTATCTTCAATGCAAGGTCTCAATAGAAATTCCCAATAAGTTTAGTCACTCCAAGCCTCCAATTAAGAAGAGCTTAATTCGAATAATTAAAACAAACATAATTCATAAACTATGAAAGATGTAACCAAAGAAATAAAAATTATTTGAATACGTTGGCTAGGACACTCGCAATGTAAGCACTTGTCCATTCACTTACAACAAAAGTATCAAAACATGAAAATCACAATAACAAAATACAAATTTTTAACTAAATAAAAAAGTGCATTAACCTATATTTTACAATAAATACCCATAGAGCAAAATATAACAAAGGAATAAATATGTTTGAAGAATAAATATAGAGTAGAAAATAACAAAGGAAAAATAGTTCAAATTAAAAGTCTCTAACGTCAGATTAGTCACGAACACAAACAAAGAGAATGTTTATTTGTACAATATTGAAGGGTGAACTACAACAAACCAATGAATGCTTCAGAAATTAACTGTAGCCTAATTTTGGCTGCTGCTACTAAATTCAATCTAAATTATTGCCAAGACTCCTCTTACCATGCTACATGTTTTCATAATCCATATTATGTATATTGTCTTGTGGCTACTTTAAATTAGTGATCTACTTTTACAAACATCAATTTAGTGTTGTGAAGCTGTGAAGGTAAACATGTAGACTTTCATGTTCAAAAAGTCATATAATTGAAGGTCTATGCAATAGTAAAGATATAATTTTTGTACACACATACCTTTCTTTCGGCTGATCTTCTAGCCTCCAATTCTCTCTCAACTTCTTCTTTCTTCCTAGTTGTATATTCTTTTGCACTCTCTCCTATCACTACAATAGGATCCTTAGCAGCTTGACTGTAAGCTCTATAGCTACATGACTTGAAAACCCAATATGGATAAATGTTTTCTTGGAGGCAGAGGGAGACGCTAGCTACAACGTTTAGGGTTGTTGAAGATTTAAGGTTTATGGAGGCAGCTTTTATTTGTGTCAATGATGAAGTGTGGGTTTTGGACTTTTTGGCAAAGAAGGGTTACGTAAAGAGAGAAATAAAGATGTGTTCTAATTGGAATTGGAGCAAAAAAATAAAAATGATTTGGCAAATAAAAAGAAAAAGAAAATAGTGGTGACGTGGAAAATTATGGGAGCTCCAAACGCTTCGATTTTATATTTTGTGTCAATGATGAAGTGTGGGTTTTGGGCCTTTTGGCAAAGAAGGGTTACGTAAAGAGAGAAATAAAGATGTATTCTAATTGGAATTGGAGCAAAAAAATAAAAATGATGTGGCAAATAAAAAGAAAAAGAAAATAGTGGTGACGTGAAAAATTGTGGGAGCTTCAAACGCTTCGGTTTTAAATATTTATGTTGGGCTAAAATTAGTGAATTCTAAATATGGAAAGAAATGGTCAAACCTCAATTAAAAAGAAAAAACAAAAAACAAAAACAAAAAAGGTATGACGTTAAGACAGTACACCTTTTTGATAGGTCAAAACATCATACACATATTCACTTCCCTCACTGTCCTTTTACCACCAAAAATACAAAAAAGAGTGAGTTTTCTATTATCTCCAATCTCCTCCTCCTCCACCACCACATTTCCATGGCTACAGAAACCGATCTCCGCCCTTCATCAGTCGACCCAAAGAGCGGCTTCTGCTACAAAACCAAAACATACCAAAGCCTCCGCCCAAAAGTCCCACTTCCGCCGCCGTCTCAGCCGCTCTCCATCACAGACTACACTCTCTCTCAGCTCCACAAGTCCCCCACACCGATCTCCAACAAAGCAGTCCTCATCGAAGCAACCACCGACCGCCGCGTCTCCTACGGTGAGTTCCTCTCCCAAGTCCATTCCCTCACTTCCTCTCTCAAAACTCGCTTCCCTTCTCTCTCCAAAGGCCACGTGGCATTCACATCGAAGCAACCACCGACCGCCGCGTCTCCTACGGTGAGTTCCTCTCCCAAGTCCATTCCCTCACTTCCTCTCTCAAAACTCGCTTCCCTTCTCTCTCCAAAGGCCACGTGGCATTCATTCTCACCTCGACCTCCCTACACGTCCCCGTACTCTATTTTTCCCTCATGGCCTTGGGTGTAACCATCTCGCCCGCTAACCCGACAGGGTCGGACTCGGAGGTCGCCCACCAGGTCCGGCTCTGCAACCCGGTCGTCTCTTTCGCCACGTCAGCGACTGTTAAAAAGCTGAACAGACTGAACATTCCACTCGGTACCGTGCTCCTCGACTCGCCCGAGTTCGACTCGATGATAAACGCTGAGGTGGTCTCGACTCACCGCCGAGTTGAGATAGCTCAGTCCGATTCGGCGGCGATTCTTTACTCCTCGGGGACGACGGGGCGAGTCAAGGGGGTGATACTCACTCACCGGAACCTAATCGCGCTGATTGCCGGGTTCGTGCAGCTCCGCCGCTTTGGGGACCCGGACCCGGACGAGCCCGAACCGGTGTCGTTCTTCACGCTCCCGCTCTTCCACGTGTTCGGGTTCATGATGGCGGTCAGGTCGGTGGCGAATGCGGAGACGATGGTCATCGTGGAGAAGTTCGACTTCGAGACGATGCTGAGGGCTGTAGAGAAGTACAGGGCGACGTACATACCGGTGTCGCCGCCGCTTGTGGTGGCGCTGGTGAAGTCCGATTTGGCGAAGAAGTACGATCTCGGGTCGCTCCGAATGCTCGCGTGTGGTGGAGCTCCGCTCGGTAAAGAGGTCACTCTCAAGTTCAACGCCAAGTTCCCAAACACTGAAATCGTGCAGGTAATATAATAAAATAGTGAACAAACACAATTTTTATGCACTCTAGCTTTTGTTTTTTATATTTTAACTACTCGCTAACCCGTGCGATGCACGGGAAAACTATTAGAAAATAATAAAGCATGCATATATTAAAAGACAATTTAAGTTCATGTGTGCTTGTAAGGGATACATACCTAAATAGTTCTTGCGGTAGAAATAAAAGCCTTATCTTTGAGATAAAGAACTGATGTAAACAAACTAACCTTACATAAAACAAATTAAAAAAAAAAAAAAAAAACATAAAACTAATGTCACGGGAAATTCAGCCACATAGTAGTAATATATAAATCTCTTAAAACCTAAACCTAAACCTAAACCTAAACGTAAGGACTAAATATTTATGCGCCTTCTCTTGCTTTCCTGATGTATTTGGTTAAAAATATAAAACTGATGTCACGGGAAATTTAGCCACATAGTAGTAATATATAAATCTCTTAAAACCTAAACCTAAACCTAAACCTAAACCTAAACGTAAGGACTAAATATATAAACAAACTAACCTTACAAAAGCTGAACTTTATAAGCTAAAATCTATACCGTGAGTTGTAGATCTTGAATGCTCTACCGTGCGTTTACGGCTTCCTACATCTGGAGAGAGAGAGAGTCTGCAGAAACCAAAGAAAATCTCTTTATAACTTAAGAAACACAATATAATAAAATCAAAGAGATAAAATTTTCAGATGACAAAATATTATAGATAATTTAAAAGAATTTTGGTTTAATTCTTGAACACCGCAACTCCATAAAATTCATACTAATAATAATATTTTATGATAGCGCAATTAGAATTTTGGTTTAATTCTTGAACATTGAATTGGAAATTGATTATATGAGTATTCAATGGTGAACAAAGTACTATGTATTAATTAATATATAAACAAAACTAACCTTACAAAAACTGAACTTTATAAGCTAAAATCTATACCGTGCATTGTAGATCTTGAACGCTTTAGGGCTTCCTACGTCTGGAGAGAGAGAGAGTTTGCAGAAACCGTGACTTTATATTTCTTAACTTGAGAGAGGGATAAGGTTGCTAGGGTTTTGAGGAGTTATAATTTTTATTTATTTTTTATTTTTTAAATATTGTGCTGACGTGAAAAATTGTGGTGCCAGCAAAGGCTTTGGTTTTATATATATATATATAGATTAATTAATTATTTAAAGGTTGAGATTCAATTTTATTCTCTTCACTTTTACTTGAATGGTCAAATATTGGTCAAAACTCAAAATTAGTCCTAAAAGATTTAATTTTTTAAATTTGAAATTCAATTTTAGTCTCTTAAATTATGATACTACCAATGGGTATTGTTTATACAATTTATTTGACTTATTAAAAAAATAATAATAATCTGACTAAAACTATATATTGATAATTTTTTTTTTTATTTGTCACCTAATAGGTTGGAGTTTGGAGCCAAACTTTTTATTTTCTTAAATAATTGCCTCCAACCTATTACATTGCAATTTATATCATTCAATTTTAATTTAATCTCTTTGAGTTTTAATTGAATTGTCAAATGGTTAAGTTAGTCTTTGGGATATAATTTTGTCAAGTCATTTTGAGAAAAGTTTAGCTAAACCATTCAAATCAAGCTGAAGAAATCTTCTTCTACTCATTACATGTCAACTTATAAATTCACCTAAGCATATTATTTTTAAAAAAAGTTTTTTTGTTTTGTTTTGTGTGATAGAAATACTGAAATTTCATTAACAAAAACGAATATAACTTACATCATTTGAAAGAGCATGTTCTAAGAAATTAAGGCTCTCTTGTGTGACTAATGGATTGGGGTAAAACTTTTTCTTTATTAAAATGAGTTAATTTGGTTATTCCGTCCAATTTGTTTGCAAAATAAAGCCATTTAAACATATTTTTTGCATAGTAATACTTATCAAACAACCGACATATATCAAATGCACATCTGACAAATGTTTTCAATTAAGGGTCCATTTGGATTGAGGGAAGGGAGGGGGAGTAGAATAGAGTAGTAGATAAGAATTGACTCAAAATTAGCTTATTTTTAACTAACTCTACTCTACTCCCCTTTACTCCCTCTACCCCCCTCAATCCAAACAGGGCCTAAATTTTTAATAAAGAAAAAATGTTTAAATGGTGTTGTTTGCTAGCAGAATTGGACAGAATAACCAAATTGACTCATTTTAGAGTAATTGACTAAATTGATAAAAATTGAATTTTAGAGACTAATTTAGCAATTGAAGTAAAAGTTGATGGACTAAATTGAATTTTAGCTTCTCTCTTTTATTTATTTTTTTTTATTTTTTACTATGTTTTGATTTAAGTTTTTATTGAAAAGGATAATTTCAAAAAATAATAATTTTTATTTTAAAGAAAATGTGTCAAATGATACTCTTATTGCGATATTAGAATATTCTAAAGTTGATAGATATATCATAATGAGGCTAGTGATAACGTTTTTCATAATCTTGTGATTGGTACATAATAGAAATAGTGTTAGTGATAAGCTAGTTTAAAAGTGATGTTTTGCTCAAATAATAATTTGTCACTTTAGCAAAAGTTATGGACATAGTTATTCTTTACCACTGCTAAAATTACTATCAATTTCATTACAAAAATTCTACAAACAAACATGTCAATGAATATGATTTGTGTCACTTTAACAGCATAATAAATAAATGTTTCAATTGCTTTTTTGTGATTGGTAATATATTACTTTATGAAATTTATGTTATAAATTTATAATATTTCTAGCATCTCTACTATATATATATATATATATATATATATATATAATTTTATAGGTAAGGACTAAGGAGTATTTTATGTGGGTGATAGTTGTGCCGACAAGGATTGAATTATTGGTTGTTTCCTTTTCCCAATAAAAAAAGAAGAAGAAATATATGGTTGCTCTTTCAATTGGAATGTGTGCATTATCAATGCTTCATTGCCTTATGAAATGTGTGCGTTATTGTTAGTTGCTTTATGAATCAACGTGGGTAGGTAGGTATATAGTCAATGGAGTTGCGCATGCGTTTGCAAAGAAAAGCTGTTTCAAAGACAGTGAACTATTTTATTCTATGGATGGAATCAGTTCCGCACATAGACATAGAATGTATGGTGTACTTGTTTCGTAGTTTCTAGAATAAAATTACAATCTTGATTCTAAACAAACAAAAAACAAGGAAAAAAAAAAAACGTGGATAGGTAAAGCCAAAACCAGAAAGGGAAAAGAGAGAGAATGCATGTAAAATAGAGACAGTGCATGTCAACGTGACAAAGAAAAGAAAAATGAGACAGCTTTGTAACTGTGTAAAGGACCACCAATTTTAGGTTTATAATTATTTATTATTATTTTTTGTGGTGCTAATTTCTGTGATTAAAATTCCCTGGTTGAGTAGTTTTCAGTTAGTTCAATTAAAAAAATATTCTTATCATAAAAAAAGAAACCTGTTGGTGTCTTAAACTAATAATAAAGATTAATTATTATGGAACAGAACGCGCCATGAGTTCAAATTCTAATGTATCATAAAAAGTTGATTCCAAATTTCCAATGTGATGAATTTGCCAATGGCCGAACAATGATTTAGAATTGGTTGCAATAAGGCATGAAATTGAAACATGTGATGAACTGTAGTGTTGAAGCCTCATGGAATATGAATTTACCATTGCTTGCATGGATGCGATATTTTCTTTGTTACTTCAGATGGTTGGTTCTCAATGATGTGTTTTTGAATTTTGTAATCTGCAACTGCCAATTGTAGAATGTTGACTTTCTTGTTCTTTGTGTTAGGGATATGGTTTGACTGAGACTGGAGGAGGGGCAACAAGATCATTAGGCCCTGAGGAGAGTCTACGGTATGGTTCTACAGGTCGCTTAGCTGAAAATATGGAAGCCAAGATAGTTGACCCTGAAACTGGAGAGGCCTTACCACCTGGCCAGAGAGGGGAGCTGTGGCTGCGAGGGCCTACAGTCATGAAAGGTGAACTATGCTACCTTATTCATCATGTGATATTGTACATATTAATGGGGAAAAATGTTCCAAATCTTTGTCCTCTTTACAGAAATTGATAGTTGCATTCCTCTGTACTAGATGGAAAGTGGATAAACAAAGGGCGGTAGATGATGTAATTAAGAGTTGAAGCCTCATGGAATAACTTGTTCACCTTTTGTATTAGACTTCCAAGTTTCGCGTAAATGTCTTGTCTATGTCTTTCCAGATATCTATATAAGTGTTCTTTTCAAATTAATTAGTTCAAATATGTGTGTTTCTGATCAATTGCATCACAGATCTTGATAGCTTGAGACCTGTTTAGCAAGCTTCCAAACTCCTAATATGCTTCTTGTTTGATGAACATGAGAACATCTTAGATTATGGTCCAAGAGGCCCAAACACATTGTAGGCTCATGAACTTGTGTAGAGCAAGAAAAGTAATCTTAGTTCTTGAACCACTCAAGCTCTTTCTGATGTGATGTTAGCAGTTAGGTTGAACCATGATAATTCTGCTTACGCTCTCTATTTCTCAGTTAGGTTGAACCATGATAATTCTGCTTACGCTCTCTATTTCTCTCTCTCTCAATCCCAAAAGCAATTCTAACATGGTAATAAAATTACGACCTTTTCTAAAAAACAGAATCCTAGTTTCTCTGCAGGTTATGTTGGAGATGACAAGGCTACTGCTGAAACATTTGCTTCAGAGGGGTGGTTGAAGACTGGCGATCTTTGTTATTTTGACTCAGAAGGATTCCTTTTCATTGTTGACAGATTAAAGGAACTCATAAAATACAAAGCATATCAGGTGATTGAATTACTTTGACCCTTCTCACAAACATATTGCAATAGGTGCCATCTCACTCCTCTCTTCTTTAATTTCATCCCATTGGATCGGAACAAATTTCAGGTTCCCCCAGTTGAGTTGGAACATCTACTCCATTCTCATCCTGAAATTGCTGATGCTGCTGTGATTCCGTAAGTATCCAGTACTGGCCTTTTTTTTCCTTGTAGGAAACATAGACTTTCTTAATTTTTCATATTCGTGGCATTCTAGTGATTGCTTTCTGCTAGCTTAAAATTTACACATTTTTCAGATAGTGTTATCTTGTTCACTACTTTTGCAGCGTCAGTTCATAGAGAAAATTTAAAGACTCATTTATAGGCAAGAGACTGGAGCACAAAGAGTCATTATTTTAGGAGCATTTAGGACTGGTTCTTACTCTTTTCTTCATCTTATATCTTGGAATCAGGTACCCTGATGAAGAAGCAGGGCAGATTCCCATGGCTTTTGTGGTAAGAAAGCCTGGAAGCAATGTTACAGAGGCTCAAGTTATTGATTTCATTGCAAAACAGGTGAATTTTTGGATATCGATGGTAACAATGAAATGGTTTTTCCCCTCTTAAGTTAACATGCTGATATCAGTATCTTTTTAGTGTGCAATTTATCATTCATGGTTAATAGTATTTGCTCGTATCTGGCCTCTTGTAGCAGGAAAAAATGGTATTTGGCGTTGATACGTTTCGCAATGCATTGTGTCATTCAATTGGGTATCTTTGAATAGCATAATTGATGATTTGTTTGGATATTTGGTTTCATTATTTGATTTCTGGTTAAGTAGTGAATTTCATTAGGTGGATGATCTTCATATAGGTAATATAGTAAAGCAAGACATTCAAGTTCTCTGTCTTCTCTCTCAGAAGAGAAAAAGGATTGGGATCCTCTTATTCTTCTGGGATACATACAACTAAAGTGGTACCATAATGCATATCATAGTGTTGATGTGCAAGCCTAAATTTTGGGCTGTGTAATCGCTTTTTTTACTCTAGTTAGACCATCCAATGGTTACATATAGTGGGTGGGATATGTATAGGTTTGATATTCTCAACTGTTTAGTGTACCAAATGAGAGGAACATGAGGTTTTGATGTCTTGATTGATTTTTTTCTCACCAAATCTTGAAAGAATAAATAAGTGAATAACAAACATATGGATCTCTTAACAAAGGAAGTCTTCATTTGATTAGCTCCCAATTTCATAATCAAAATCTTATGTAAATCTTTAAAGGGAGGATCCTCCCTTGTTTGTTTTCTTGTACTTCTAAGAGGATCCAGTGATGTGAGGTATCCCTTAAAGAATATTTGGTGTAATATGGTACCAACAAAAAAAAAAAGGTACCAAAAAAAGGCTGCATATCTTGTGTAGACAACATGGAGGAAAAACCTAACTTGAGACAACTCATCAAGAGAGGAATAATTTTGGTAGACTGGTATTGCATGTGCAGAGCTAGCTAGTGGTGAAAATATGAATCATCTACTAACCCATTGTGCAGTAGCCTATGAATCATAGTTTGTTTTCTATGTTTGGATTCATTAGGTGATGTTGAAGAGTTATAAATGATGGATCTACTTCTTGAATGGAACAATTATATTTTTATGAAGTGGAGGCATTAGTAATAAATGATGGATCTACTTCTTGAAAGGAACAACTATATTTTCAATTGTAATTCTTTCAGAGAGTGTTCTTCACACGTCCTGTGTACATGACATGTCTCCATGCTTTAATATAATTGATTCCTTATCAAGAAAAGAAAAGAAGAAAAAACTGCTTTTCCCACTATTAACAACACAACTTGGATAGTTGTATGTCTGTAATCTGTTGGTCTTCTGACTTGATGCATTTCTTCTTGCAGGTTGCACCATACAAGAAGGTACGGCGAGTGTCTTTTATAAACTCTATTCCAAAAAATCCTGCTGGGAAAATCTTAAGGAGGGAGCTGGTCGCCCTTGTCCTCCCTGCTGGTGCATCTAGATTATGATCAGTATGCCTAAGACATAGGAGAGGGGGCTGTTATAAGAAATTCAGACAGTTTTAACTAGTCTGATTTTAATATAACATGGCATCCTTTTTAGGCCCCAAGACAAGCCTGATCAGCACTGTCCAGTTACTGATCACAATCCAAGCAAATAGGTAGTAGAGGAGTAATAATAGTACGTATGTAGTTGACACACCATTTTCTATAATTATCCCATCCCATCCCATAGTACGTATGTACTGGTCATTGGCCTCTTTTACTTATCAAAAAGTAACAGTATAAGGTCCTTTTTTTTTTTCAAAAAAGAAAAGAAAATATATGGTCATTCCAAGGTGGGGCACATCCCCTTCTCAATTCTCATTCCTTTGATATTATAGACTTATAGTGATCTAAATTTGTCAGGGAGAGGTCACTGGGAGGTCCACCCAGAGGAGTATGGATTTGGACCATTTTAATTCAAAATTTAGAACATAGATTTGGATCCAACTATGTATATCATAGTCTTTACCATTGAAGCATTGCACCAAAAGCCCATTGGTATAGATACTGGGACATCTTCAGCTCCCCCAAAATTAAACAAATAAAAATGGATGAAAATAAGTTTATTCAAATGCGCATATTTGGAAAGGTCTTGTTAATGAGTTCTCTTATGCGCCTATTAAGGGCTAATTTTATAAACATAGTCCAGTTACTTTCAACTTAGAAGTCCATATTTTTATGAATGATTTTAAGAATATTAAAAATTTTAACATATAAAATGTACAAATTGATGTGTAAGTAATCACAAAAGAGTCATTCCAATATTTAGCTATTATGTTTTCGAAATTTACTAATCACATTTGTTGTCAGTTTGTGTTTAGTAAAATTTGTAATATGTATCCTTAGTATTCTTATATTTTTGTTGGCTTTCGCTATTAGTCAATGCATGTGGAATATATATATATATATATATATATATATATATATATATATATATATATATTGAACCCTCCTTAATTAACGAATGCACAAAGACGTACATTATATGTCCAAAGCGTTGAAAAAATTTAAGGTCTGAGGAGCATGGACAAAATGTTAGCAAGCAAAAGACTTTAAAGCCACCTTAATATCAGAAATTATGCTTTGTATGGCTCATGGCATATTATCACGTATGATAACCCTTTGAAACGAGAACAACAATGCTGGCATCTCCTTGAACCTTCAAACACAACATTGATATACATCCATTATACTGTATTTATTTATTTGTTAGGGTTTTTATGTAAGTGGTATTGTACTCTTTCATTGCCATAATTCCACTTATAATTTTGATAAACATCAAGTGCAACATATGTTATATTTTTTTGGTTAAACTTATAAAATGATTAAACTATAAAACTTTTAAACCATATAGTAATAATATGTGCATCTAAAACTTTTTACAAATTGTTGTTGTGATTAGTGGTTATTAGTACGTAAAAAAAGTGATATAACTGGTGAGTCTAGATGCAAATTAGTAAGAATTTGTTATCTCAATAGTTTGTAAAAATGTCGTAAAAAAATTTGTAATTTTAGCATTTTTCTTATAATGATCAATGATATTATTAAGGGGGGAAAATGTAATTTTATTAAACGAAGTTGCTAAAATTAGTACTTAAATATGTACTTCTATTCTTTATTAAAAAAATTAGAGGGGCCATTGCCCCTCCTAATCCATGAATGGTTCCATCCTTGTGTGTATATATATTCTTATTTCTTTTTTATAATTTTTTAAAGTTAAAAAAATATTGATAAAAAAAGATGTTCTTTCTATATTTTTAATTTATAATAAATTTGACATAAAAAAAAGATACCTAAAGAAAAGAAGAAATAAAAGTGGGATTTTTGGTGTGACGAAGGATGCAATTGTTCCCCTAGCTTTGTCCTTGCATGGCATAATCGTGAAATCTAAAGCATGCAAGCAAGTGGGTAACATATATATTTTAACAAATTTTTTTTTTTCAATTTTACATAAAAATAGTATAAAAAATTTTCTAAAATAATTTATTAACCATTGGCATTTAATGACAATGCTTGAGAACAATTGACCTAAAATCTTGAGATAAGATGACCTTTAATCTTGAGATAAGATGACCTTTTTATAACACAATTTGCTAATATATTCTCTTGGAAATGTATGTAGCCATCTCCATTGGTGTATTGATGTACCCCATATGTGAGCATCTTTAATCACACCCACATACCTAGCTAATGGATAATGTGTGCATGGCAACAACACACCCACGTGTAAATGAGTGGTGGGTGCATGGTAATACACTTTCTGCACTGCAAGCTTTCTCTTGTTTGCACTTGATGCAATTTTTATAAATGGTTGAGATAGATAGTTACAAAAAATAACTTTCAATTTCAATCATTGATTCAAAAAAGTTAAGAAAAAAATATTAAAAGAAGTAAAAAGTAAAAGTTAAAAAAGTGAAAAGTGAAAAATATAGAGATATGGATGAATTGCACTGGATCCTAATCGTCTCATAAACTTCCTTTCCTTCACATGCATGGACCTTTGAAAGCTTTAGTACATGCAACACGGTTTCCTATGCTTTAGGATTGGGAATTTTCTATTTTAAGGTGGGAAAAGTTTGACAATGACCTTTCCATTTTGGGATGAGAATCTCTTCATTCTATTAGGATTGAATTGGTTTCGGGAATCAATTTGAATCTCGAGAATCTTAACCATGCGACAAGCCATAACATAAGTGGATGATTGGGTGTGGTCTTGAGAGTTGAGACCAACTTAGCTCGATGTTGAAGTTAATTACCTCAATGCTGGTCTCCGTGTCCTTTTACCGAAAGCAACCATTTTTTATTTATTTAATTGAGATTGTTTTGATGACAAATTATGATTTAAGCAACATCATTTTTAAATGATCATTATTAAGCATTATTTTTATTATGAACTATTCACATTCTATTTACTGTCACAATCATAAGAGTTCATTCATATCAAGAATTACAACCATTAAGATGATAAGTTATAATTGGTGCAACATTATTTTCACATGAAATTATGATTAATGTTACTTCTAGTAGTATGCACCACCATTCACATACTTAGCATCCATCACCCTTCTTTACAAGCTCCAATTATCCATCATCCTCTTGTAATTTCTTCCCATACTCAGCATTGATTTCCATGATTCCATTCCTAATCTCACTCACAAGAAAACCATAATCTTTCTCAATCTCAACTGGTGATGCTGCAATTGCCTTCCTATAAAAATTCCCAAATGAGTGTGCTGGAAGTTGTGGAACCATTCTCTCACGCTGATTCATTGCATGAAATGCTACAAATAGTTTTGGTTTTTTGCCTTGTTTTGACTGAGCCACTGCAATAAAACAACTCCATATGAATGCTGAAGCAGCCACCACGCGTGATGTACCCTTGTCTTTTGGACCAAAGGCATTAGAGGCTTCTTTTCTTAGAGCATCTATGCTTGATTTTTGTTGAACACAAATCTTTTGGTCATGATGTTATCTTTCAAAATTGCCCTTTGCTTTTAACCAGTTGTATCTCTTTGAGGAAAATGGATGGCTGCATCAAAACTTGGACTTATACCTTCACTATCTCCTCTAGACATACCAGCCTATGCAATTGCTACTCTACCACACTCAAATATGTTATATTAATTAGATAGCTAGAAGAAATTCCTTTCCAAACTCAATGCAACTAAGATTTGGCTCAAATGGTAGCAATTGGATCCTATTCCCGTTTGGACTGTCTACCACTTGTGATAGCTTGCAAGCTTTAACATAAAAAATAAATATTTGAATTATTTTTTATTTTTGTGATTGATGATATGTTAGTTTGTAAGGTTTAGGTAGTAAAATTTGTAGTGTATGCATCACTCATAAATGAATGTCTAAATAAATTTTTCTTGATTGACGTTACATTAGTTTGTAGCGTTTATGTAATTAAAATTTATATTAGTTTGTAGAGTTTATGTAATTAAAATTTATATAGTATCCTAATTATATCATTATCTATCAAGAATCCTAATCAATTTCCCTAACATATGTCTAACAATACAACACATAGAATAATAAAAAAAGACACAAACTATTAAATTAATTTCGATATAAAATTCAAACTCTTACACGACTTCAGTATTAGGTTTGAAATATAATATAAAATTCAATTAACAATGCCTTCGTTTCTATTTCTGTTTTGGATGATATACTATTATTTTGCTGGTGATCTTGTGCTTGGAGTAGTCATTGGTCTTGTTAAAGGACAGTGCCAAGTCTTCTTGGAAATATAGTTGGGTGTTTAGAAATTGTTGTGAATGTAGCAATTAAGGCGTTTAAGTATGACTGCATTAGAAAATCTTTGGATCAATGAGATGGTTGTACACGTTTTTCTAGAATTTAAGTGATGTGCTTTCAAGGCCCTTCAGGTCTTGACATGAATAGTATTTCAACAGAATTCTTTGGACATGTAAAAACTCTCACAAATTCTGTTGTTTTGCATATTGTTTTTGAATCTTTTGAGGGAATACAAGTCGCAAGTTGTATTGCTTTGGGTTGTAAGTAGAGAAAACAATTTGATGTTATCAAAGGTGACATGGATTCAATCTGAACAGAAGTATTGGACTTTCATGCAAACCTCTACTATTTTTTATTATTAATAATATATATGACATTTTTTCCTTCTTATTTTATGGCGGGTACCACCTTGAAACATGCAAGTAGATAAAATTATTGACATTTTGAGGGGTGCAAGGATATGATGTAGACTTTTATTATTTTATTTTTGATGTATTCAGGTTATCATGTTATGATTTTAGAACCATTAATTGTGGACTTTGTAATATTTAGTCTTATGCCGTATTGTGTTTTTGGTACCATCTAGATTTTGTAATATGTGGTTATTTTAAAATATACGTGCATTGTCTTTTGTTTTGAATATCACGTACGAAGGCTGTCGAAATTTCATTTTCAACTGTATTTTTTTCAAGGGTCATCAAAGATCAAAGGTCTGTCCCTCAAATTCTCAACTGCTGTAACTTTTTCAGCATATGAAGGTGCCAAATTTGTTGATCCTTTCCATCCTCTGAAAATGAACCCCAACATTTCTTCCTAAAAATCCCAATAGTCCAAAAATGTTAAGCTGCTATGATAAAGGCCGTACAAGTGATAAAAACCTAACTGTCTTAATAAAAACATAGTTCTACCGAATTTCTTCTACTCCTTTTCCTGTGCCAATTTGATTAATGAACATGTTTGAATTTGAATTTTTTGTTCTACCTCTTTTCACTCCAAAACTGTTTCAGCAAAAAACAATTTCTTAAAAAACATTTAAATGTTTTTTTCGTTCTGTATTTTTGGTCTTTTATACAATAAGGAAAATGTTTTCTACTTTTAACTAAATTAAACAAGCCCAATTGAA
The DNA here is from genome assembly GCA_028535905.1 of Quercus berberidifolia. Taxonomy (NCBI): domain Eukaryota; kingdom Viridiplantae; phylum Streptophyta; class Magnoliopsida; order Fagales; family Fagaceae; genus Quercus; species Quercus berberidifolia. The sequence goes on along the minus strand of JAPQVW010000635.1, from coordinate 6,362 downwards.
CGGAAAACATTTCCCACTTTCGAAAACATTACACACTCAATAACCCACCTCAAGTAAACTCCACACCACATAAATTCTCTCCCAATAGTAATTTCTCTCTTCAGGCCTCTCTCTATCCATGGACCAGCCATAAATCCTAGTTGACCAATCATTCTTCACTAGTGCAAACTAACTATTAACATCCAAATGAAATTTTTTGTCTGAGCTCCCAATTACAAAAAAAAAAATTAACGTTTTTTCATGTGAACCAAATAGCAGAAAAAAAAAAATATCCTTGCTCATTTTCAATGCCACAACCAAACATAAAGCTAACTTTTCAAAAAAAAAAAAAAAAAACTGTTAAATTCAAAATAAGTAATGTTCCAAAAAAATGTCTTCTCTTGAAACAAACGAATCAAAATAGATCAAGTGGATATTCCAACTTTAGCGGTGACAAAAATTGATGTCCTACAAAGCTACAATATCTTATGATTTTAAAAATATATATTTCAAATTTGGCTCAAGAGTTATGCAAGGTATACAACAGTTTCTTACAACTTCTGTCATTTGTCATGATTTGATGTGATTAAAAAAATATTATTTTCATTTAGGTCCACTACTAATACTATTTTTATTATTGGCAAATCTAAACAAGCCATGCCAATAGTAGTAAAATATGTTATTTCCCAGTACTCACAAGCTAGTATTATTTAACCATACACAAAAAAGTTCCCAAGAAAAAGTTGTCAACTTTTTATTTTATTTTATTTTTATATTATTATTTGCTAGCAGGGGGTGTGGGGGGTTTTAGTGCTAGTTGAGCTACATAAATGCCAAAATTGAGAACGTTAGGTTTCAAATTGAATGAAGTGTAAGACCTAATTTTCATAACTATTAACATGATATATTATGATTGGTGTGCATAATAAAAGTAATGTTAGCGATGGACTTAGCTAAAAACGATATTATTTCAATCATAACAGACTATGCTAGCAGTTACAGAAATTGTGATGTGGCTTGTGTCCTCAGCTTTGCTTCTTTTTTGCTGAAAAAACTTTATTGCTTAACCCAAAATAGGGGAAAAACAAAAAGATTTGGGCTTAGAACCATCTCGATTTAGAGCCTTTACAATAGAAAGAGGCAGTTAGATTCTAAATCCTTTAGGGGTTCAATAATATTTAAAGCATCACCTTTCAAAGAATATATTTCTGTATCGATCCTTCCCTAGCAGCAAACCTTAGCTTTGCTATTGTTGCCAATGTTGAATATTTATTTATTATTATAGGTAATGTATCTTTGTAAGCCTACTTAGACAAGAGCAATATGAAGTATGTGCCTGTTGCTAATGGGCTAGGGACTTGGTCCTTAGTCCTTGGATAACTATGTTCATGTTCATGAAAATTCAAAATGGAAGTCTTCTCCAGTTCTCCTTCTTTTAACTAGAGCTTGGTCTCTGGCTTTTCAAGTTTCTGGCTGGAGGTCCATATTAGTGGGCTTATATCCCAAACCCAAAAAAAACTGAAGAATCGCATATGGGGTAATCATCAAACTAGCTACACGGACATTACTTAAGTGACATAGAACATAGGAAAGTATACTCTTTGATGTTTTAACCATTTGGCTATCTCTGATGGTTACTGTTAGGACCAGGCGTTTACTGTTGGGATTTTCTTGAAATTGGTTAATTTAGCATCCCACTGGGAAAAATAAATCCAATCCTTATAATTCCCTCGGCCTTGCAATCAAAAATGTAATTTTCGAGGTTTTTTGTTTCCCGGGAAAAAATCAAGGGAAATACTAGGATTTCTATCCCTAACAAACAAGTATTTGTAAAAAAAATGAACCAGGCCTCATAAATATACTAAATTTTACGGGCAAAATAGAATTTCAAAAGAAAATAATATAAAATTATTAGCTTCATCCGTATAATATTGGTTTAGAACAAAAGTATGATATCTTTCTTGATAGCATCTAACATTACAACACATAGAATAGATGGAATTAAAATAAATAAATAAATAAAAGACACAAATTAATAATCTCCAATATAAACCTCAACTCTTACATGACTTCTATATTAGGTTTGAAATACCCCCAAATAACATAACTTTTAAGACTCATAGATATAACAATATAAATTTAGATAATAATTTTTTCTACGATAATACACTTCAAATATATGACACATTTGAAAGTTTCCATACATCAAGTCTATATCTTGCTCCAACTCTGAGATTACTCCAATTGTACCTGGAATAGGCTGGAAACATATTGAAAATATGAAACACAGACTCAAGACAAAAATGTGCTTATAGTAAAAGAAGTAGGTGATTAGTTATAGAAGAAAAAAATGATGTGTAATGCAAAAAAGGAAAACAGTAAAATATAAAAAGCCTATTACGTTTGTGGTACAATAAGCATATTTATCTCTCTTTTTTTGGTGGTGATTATAATAAGAATATATATTCATCAAATAGCCATAGTTATCAAGTAATCATGTATATTTAGAATCTTCTCAAAAATGTATATTTAGAAATTTTCCACAACACTCCCTAGCTAACAATTGAAATAAACATATATCAAATCAATATATGCGGATGTGTGTGATTCTATGGCCACTTATTCGAGCTGGGTTGAATATATACCTCTCTTTTTTATTTTTTTATTTTTTATTTTAGAAAGTTTCAATATATAGCGTTCGCTTCTAATGATAACTCTTTATTATCATACCAATATACCAATCGGGGACAAAATTGCCAAATGCCCATTTCGGGCAAACTAATCAGTCATTTGCCCTTCTTCCCAAACTAAATAGGGAAATGCCCCTCTTTTGAAAATCGAGTTTTTAAAAATCGATTTAAGCCCTATAGCGACGTTTTCAAGGACCTATAGTGACGTTTATAAGGACCTATAGTGGCGTTTTGTAACTTGATATCCATAAAATCGAGTTATAGGCAATTCTAACTTGATATCCATAAAATCGAGTTATAGGCAATAGAATTGCCTATAACTCGATTTCATGAATATCAAGTTATAAAACGTCACTATAGGTTCTTAAAACGTCACTATAGGTCCTTAAAAACGTCGCTATAGGGCTCCGGAAATTTTTTTTTTTTTAACTCGATTTTAAGAAACTCGATTTTCAAAAGAGGGGCATTTCCCTATTTAGTTTGGGAAGAAGGGCAAATGACTGATTACTTTGCCCAAAAAGGGTAAAAGCCCATTTTGTCCTACCAATCGGTTTTTAGTATAGACGGAAATTGAATTCCAGATTTTTTATTTAGCCATCAAAGATTTTATCAATTGAGTTAACTAAAACCCACATATATACCCTTACCCTTATTCTAATACAAGAGCCCCACTTATTGTAATATGGGTCTCTGGTATTATTCTAAATGCTGTAGTACATTATTCTTGTCCATCATAATGTCCAATAAGAGATTAATCTCCACGAGACACAACATACAAGTTCTTAAGAGATAATTGTTAATGGACTTGTTAGGGTAAATTTTGAAAATAAATATGTTCACATTTTTTTCATAATTATACAAGAAATTATTATTTTCAAAATTATGAAGCATATCATGGGAATAATTCAAATTCCCAATCAAAATATTTTACAAATAAATCATCTCAAATAATCTGCAATCAATTCAATGGGTCCTATTATCTCATTTTAGCACTTTTTAATACTAAATTACGTGAATCAAACTTTTCGTTAAAAGAAGAATTAGACCAACCTTTCTCCTACATGCTTTTTGTAAAATTCATAATTTCTATAATCTATTCTAATATCCTTAGTAGGAATATGGCAATGAGAAATAGTTTTTTTTTTTTTTTTTTTCTCTCACAAAAATTCATTTTAAAAATAATATAATTCATTGATTTTCAAACAAAATGAATTATAAAATGAGAGGAATTGTGAAAGCACACATGGATTAAACTACCTGCTTAATTATTAGTCTAAATTTGAGCACAACTAAAATGGTAAGTTAGAATTTTGTCAATAGGGTTATATTTGGTTCCGCTAGTCTATAAAACCAATTTGGAAATCTTTTGTTTCTCAAAAAAAAAAAAAAAAAAAGGAAATCTTTTCTCACACCCTATTCCATGAGGCTATTGGCATAAATTTAGACCCATCTTTGGGATGGGTTTCACCTAAGTAATTTTGATCCATGAAAATTTATTGATTTCTTGAGAGAGAGAGATTAGGAATTAATTACTAGATGAAAAATTGGAGCTAGCTTTTCGATTTTGTACATAAACGACAACTCAATACTCTTCGACATATCGTTCGTACCATTGAAATAAACAATCTCCAAGAATAAGAATACTTTTATGCTCCTTAAATTTCTTGTAGCATAATCAGCAGCTATAGCTTTCTTAAGCAATGGGTCATCTAGAAACTCCACCCTCATTCAACGACTGAAACTATTAATAACACAAAATGCATAGGTCAGTTCGGGTACTTGTGTTTTAATTTTCTTGCATCTCTCAACATTTTCTAGAAGGCAAGTAGAAAATACTAGATGCTCATAATCAAGGTTGAAAGGATGAGAAGGTGAGATTAGATGTGAACTGAGATGAAAAGAGCTTGAGCTTGGATCATTAGCTTGTACTTCAACAACTATAAGGATAGCCAAATCTATTATCACCGTCATAAGTTCTCTCATGACATTCCTAGCTAGCCATCTTCTACCACTTTAGAGATGTTCCTGTTTTGAAATTAAGTTCAAAACAATTAACTAAGAAATAAACCTTTATGCCTTATATTTAATTGAATGATTAGAAACTGTTGAAAAAAGTGCTAAATCTATAAGTTGATTTATGCTGGAAATACTTGTTAAAATTATAATAAGCATTATTTATGAAATTTGAAGTAGCATTTTTATATTGGTTTGCTTCTTGTTTAGGTAATACCTTTTGGTTATTTCAAAATAGTTTTATGTTATTTTCAAAAAATTCAAGTACATTTATAAATTTATAATATTGCACTTACTTTCAAATGAACATGTGAGAAGGGATGATCTAATAGTCACAATATATTTGATCAAAGCACTTATTTTAGAGATTTTAAAAGAAGATATTTGAAGATGATAAAATATAGAGCCTGATGGGCCTACCTTAATGGGCCTGACGGATTGGAACTGTTGGGCTTGTGTAAAGATAGTTCCACGCGCTTTGAAGGCCCATCGCTGACAGACATAGTGAGGGCCCATGATCCGAAATCTCTATCGCCTAGAAAAGCCCTAAGATCAAAAAAGGGAAATTCTTGCTCACCACGCTTTGGAGAATTTGTATTAGAGTCCCACATGGAAAAGATTTGGAGATCAAGAAGAAAAGCCAACTCTCCACCACTATAAAAGGACTAACACTTTCGCAAATCAAGGTACAATTAATTGACCCTCTCTAACGCTCTAGAATGAAGAGACGAATTCTGACTTGACCTTCGGAGAGCGTTTGGCTGGCACCACACCGGTGCTCTCTAAAGGTTTTCTTTCGATCGTTCTTGTTGTGCAGGTTCGCTTTGAGTCGCGAGTACGGTGTGACCTATTGGTGACAATTTTCAACGTCATCAGTTGGCGCCGTCTGTGGGAAACGTGTAGCACTTCATCGCTTCCTAGACAAAAGAGTTACATGGTACTCACTCGCTCAATGGCAACCACGAATGGCGTTCAAGAAGAAGAAGCCCCTACGACTGCCCTTGAGAAACAGGTCAGGAGCCGTGGAGCGCCTCACCAAACAAAACCACGACCTAGAAGAGCAGCTGAACCAAAAGAATGCGGCGGTCAATAACCAAGAAGCGGATCAAGAACGGACCAGCGCTGAAAGGAGAAATCAGGACGGACCACAGGAGAGTAACGCCCCGAGCAGACCAATGCGACGAGACATTAGCATCCCTTCCCTGACGGATACGGCTCCATAATCCATCATCGCGGAGATGCAGGCGATTAAGGAACAGATGGAAGTAATGATGAACGCTCTCAAGGGGCGAGTGTCAAGTGATCTTGACGACCTTGTCAACCGGACTGACTCGCCATTCACGACAACCGTCAACTCCTTCCCCCTGCCGAATAAGTTCCGCATGCCAAATATGGATAGTTATGACGGAGTCAAGGACCCTCTAGATCACCTAGAGACCTTCAAGACCCTGATGCACCTTCAGGGAGTGGCAGACGCGATTATATGCAGGGCCTTTCCTACAACCCTAAAGGGCGCAGCAAGGATTTGGTTCAGCCGGCTAGCACCCAACTCTATCAGCACCTTCAAGGAACTAAGTGCTCAATTTACCACGCACTTCATCGGAGGACATCGGTATAGAAAATCCACGGCTTGTTTAATGAATATCAAGCAGCGAGAGGAGGAGACGTTGCGGGCCTACA
>JAPQVW010000634.1:0-22199 GCA_028535905.1 Quercus berberidifolia | reverse complement strand
TCACCCTAACCCAAGGAAGAAAAAAAAAAAAAAAAAAAGGTGCCAATATACCCAGAGCCATCACCATAAAGATCTAAACACTACCTTTGTCACCCCCTCTAATAAATCCATCCAACCACCGTTGTTTGCAACATAGAGTTGTGGACCCATCAAGAACCAAGCCCCTAGTGGAAACCAAAATTCTCTTTGTGATGCCAGTTTACTAATTAAATACAAGCATGAGTCTAGTGTATGTGTGTATATATTCTTATATACAGTAAATTATATTCCCTAATTAAATTACAAACACATCGTTGTATTTGATCAAAGTACAAATGAACACTAAAAAAAAAAATACACATAATATTATCTTTTGCAAGTAATATTAAATTTAAATACAAATATGGGATTCAAGCGATATTTCAGTGACAGTGATATCATTTTTGATGCTACACACATTTGGCTCAAACCCCACTTTTTTCTCCCCCGCTATCTATCTATACAATGTATTTAAAGGATGGTACCATTTAGAAACATGGCAACGTCTGGGCCAAGCGGCCTCCCACTCTGGCTGATTAAAATCAACTTTGAGCTTTGGACACTGAGCCCAAAAGGACCTCTTGTATCCTCGAGTCCATACGACTATCTCCATGCCAAAAATCACTACCCCATTCTCTCTATCTTTCCTGATATCCTCCAAGACCCAATCCTTCACCTCCCTTTGATCCTCTTCCAAATCCTTTGTGGAAAATTTGACGCTAATGGTCGATATACCATGCCTTCCCCACTGTGGCATTATATTACTTGAGTTCACGGCAAGAACGTGATCTTCGTATGAAATAAAAGCTTCAATACGTTCGAAGAGTGGAATATTCGACATAAGTGGGCCATTGTTAGGGGTCGGGGTCGGGCTCGGGTTATGTACGCGTTGGTAAAGTAGTAATCCGGCTACCCATTCAGCAACCAATTGCGAATCCAACACTTCAAAGTTGGAAACCCTGAGATATTCAAGAAAGACTCGAGGGGGTGGAAGATCCATTGTAGCTATGGCCCATATGAACCAGCAAAATATTGAGAATGTTATAAAGAGGATCACAATTAACTTACATGACCAGATTGGCTTTTCTTTGGGGACCTTACTTGTGGTTTTGGACCCATAAGACTGTAGCAGAGAGGATTTGGAGGCCATGGTTAAAGGAATTAATAGCACGTGATGGTTTTGTAAAGTTCTAGAGATTGGACACTGCAACAAGAAGAACAGGGAGAGAAAAGCAAGAGGAAGAGGAAGAAGAAGGAAAGATAGAACAGAGAGAGGTATAATCGTATTATCAATTTCTTAACATCCCAAATATAACATACCAAAATATTTAAAGTAGAGATTGAAGTCGGGCTCATGTATGAATTGACATGCTAATTTAGGAACGTTGTAAATTTGTTATGACATTTTGTTGTGTTTTTAACAAAACTCTAATAAGAATTACAATTAGAATGATATTTTTGTACATGATCAAGCCTAACCTACAGTAAATAACCAACTAAAGCAGATATAATAACAGAAACTAAACAAACTCTAACATGTAGTGAAGCAACAGCTTCATAAAAAGACTTAAGAAACCCATTTTGTTGGAACAGATTAAGTTTAGATACAAACTAGTTTGAAAAAATCCCTCCAAACCGCTAGATGACAACATAATAAAGTTACATATGTCTTCTTAGTCACATGAGGTTCACATAACCAACATAATAAGCTAGCTGATTTGAGGATTGGAGCTTCAATTGTCCACAATGATGTTTCTAGACGTAGTAGACAACTTGCTAAACCACCTACCAGAGCCTAAAATTTGAATTTTCTATTCAATTGCATTGATGTTTAGATGCACACGAAATTAGGCCAAAATGGAAAAGAAAAGGCCATAACCAAGATAGATACAATGAAGTATAAAAAGGCAGCAAGCAGTTAGAGCACTCATATCAGTGCTTATATAATAGAAAAAGTTCCACATTTTAGTTAACAAAATCCAAAATTTACCTGATTCTCAAAAAAAAAATCCAAAATTTACCTACATTGTCATGCAAAGTTGTTAATCATGTAATTTTACACTAACACTATTTATTTTGCATGTAGTTTTTTATTCTTTCTTCACATATCTCAAAGATAAAGAAAGAGGGTAGATAATAATAATTACGTGTAAAGAAAGATAAACAATTAATAAATCAAGAAACATTATTACTTTTGGTCCTTTGAGATTGGGGCCCTTTTATTTTTATTTTTTTAATTATTTTACTAAACCAATAGATCTAGTAACAAACTCTTTTTCATAATTTGTTAAAATACTATGTTATAAAGGCATTTGCATCACTTGTTGTAAAATAGCATAAAATCTCAAATTTACCTAATCAACCTCAAAATATATTCACAACAATCTATGAATCATTGTATAAAAATACATTTGTGCTATGGTAAGTACGTAAATTTACACAATTACTTTAGCTATGCAAATGAATATTTTAGTAATTCTTTAGATTGAGAGTAATGGTTTTTTATTGAGGAAGAATCAGATATGATTTGGGATAATAAAAAAAATATTTATATGAAAAATGTATTTTAATGAAGAGTTCAAATTTGGCAAGAGCGTGGTGTAAAAGTCCACATTTACACCACCCAATAATAACGTGACACATCAAACTTTGTTAAGACTTTTGCAAATAAGATAATAGAGCCTGTCACACTGAATCACACTCTATTACACTTGCATAATAAAAAATATTTATAAAAAAAATAAAAAAATTAAAAAAAAATAAAAAAAAAAACCAGATCTCCTGCAAAGCTTCCTCCTCGAGTTGCTACTGAGCCGCCGATGATGCCACCAAGTTGAGAAGCTTCCCTCTGACAATGCTACCAAGCTGATAAGCTCCCGAGGAAAGACGACAGAGCAACCAAACACAATTTTCATTTCATAAGCTGAACAAACTAACCCATCTCAAATCTACCAATTCCAAGTTTAGATCTAGCTCTAAAACCAATAGTTTTACCAACAACCACAACATTTCATTTTTTGGAAATGGGTGTTTGCTCCATCGGTGACGACAGAGGCTTCTTGGCTCTGTAATGGAGGAACAATGTCTCGTCTACCAAGAGAAGCTTTGGCTGGGATTTGGTCTTGTGTATTATGAAAGGTGTTTTAATGAGAGCAAGATTCAGTGTGGCAAACTCTCTTCTTTTATTTGCAACAATCTGATGTGGCATATTATTATTGGAGGGGTAAAAGTCCCTTTTTACATCATATTCTTATTGAATTTATTCTTTTTAATAAAATGTAGTATAAAATAGATAATTTGACGTGAGGTATTTGGAAAGTGAATATATAAAATAAAAAAAAGTAGATTCTTAAGTTAAAATAGACAAAAAATTTTGCACGAGCTAATGCAAATGCATATTATCACTACTCTCAATCTGTTACTTTCAATAAGCCGTGGAGAGTTGTAGAAAAAGTTACCGTTGTATTAAAGTTGATAAAATGAATTTGGATTTAAGAGCATGATCATGTAATTGTCCAAGAGAAAAAATCTAGTGCAGACAATCCCAAGGTAAAATAGTGATTTATATATGTTTTCAGTCCTCAACTTTTGAGATTGAGTTCATTTTAGTCATTGTAAAAAAAAAAAAAAATCATTATAATCTTTAATATTTTTCATTTAATAAAGTTTGTTTCATTATTATCCTTAACAAACGAAAATTTAGATATGTCAAACAAAATGCTTACGTGAGGAAATAAAATTTACACCCACAAAATAATGCACAGTTAGATGCAACTCCTCACACCTTTAAATATCACAAATTTTCCACAACTTTGCACACAAAGCCGCAGTATTTAGTTGCCAATAAACTGTGGGAAAATATAATAAATTAAAAGAATATATATAATCCAAAATAGGAAATACAAAAACAAATGTGCTGCAAATTTTTCAAGAACAATACACTTATTTTTTTTCAAAATCCGAAACAACAAAATGGTCAAAAAAATCACCCAAACCAAGTAAGAAAAACCCAAGTGCCAATATACCGAAAGCCAACACCATAAGGATCCAAACACTACCTTTGTCAACCCCCCCTCCCTCTCTCTAATAAACCCATCCTCCACTGTGGGCCTGCGGCACAGAGACACGTAAAGAGACAAGCCCCTCATCGAAACCAAAACCCTCATTGTGATGGGAGTTTCCAAACTAAATACGACTAAATACAAGCATGAGCTTAGTAGATACATATTTTTAGATACATACACTATATTTCCCAATTAAATTACAACCACATCATTGTAAAAGTACATATGATATTATCTTTTGCAAGTAATATTAAATTTAATTACAAATATGGAATTTAAGCTATATCCAAGTGATGATGATATCATTTGTAGTGCTTCATACATTTGGTTCAAACCCCACATTTCCCTGCCCCAAAATCTATCTATACAGTGAATTTAAAGGAAGGTACCAGTTAGAAACATAGCAACCTCTGGGCCAAGTAACCACCCACTTTTTCTGAGTAAAATAAATCTTCAAATTTCAACAACGAGCCCAATAAGATGATAGAGCAAGTGAAGACTTGAACAATAAGAAGAGCAATGAGAAGAGGAGTGACTTGAAGTTGAAATTAGAAGAAGTCTCAGAGTAACGGCTAGTTCAGCTCAACGGTAACTTGATGATAAGATCAAAACGGTGTCGTGTGGTTTAAGTGAGAAAGAGTTCTAAGTGAGTTATAAGAAACAGTGACGTTTTCATATTAGTGGAACGATACCGTTTTTATCCTCTTCCTTAGTCCAGGTTTTCAAGACTTGCTCTGTTCTTCAAAGAATGCTCAAGGTTGATTCAATTACAGAGATAGACACAGCCTTGATGATAACAGTCCTTCCTTGAAATCCAGAAGTTTTTACAGGGTTGTTATGATTCAGTTATGACAGAATCTCTTAAAAGGTTCTTGATTGTATCTATTTTGTCCACTATAAATAGAGATCTATGTAATGTATTTTCTTTTGAGCTTGTATAAACACTTTTCATCATTCAATAGAAATCTCTCACTGTTTCTTTTCTCTTCACCTTTCTGTTATAGTTTTCCGCCATTATTGTTCATTTGCAAGCTCAAAATCTCACATAAGACTGAGAGTACCCTAGAGGGGAGTCCATATGACCATCTCCATGCCAAAAATGACAGTCCCATTGTCTCTATCCTTCCTTATGTCCTCCGATACCCAATCCTTCACCTCCCTTTGATCCCCTTCCAACCCTTTTGTGGAAAATTTGACGCTCATGGTCGTGTGACCAACAACTTCCCACTCTTGTTCTATATTCGTAGAGTTTACTGTGAGAATATGGTCTTTATATGATACAAAAGCCTCAATATGTTCAAAGAATGAAGAGTCTGAGAAAACTGGGGAAGTGGCCCCGGGCAGGATAGGTACGAATACGAAAATGGTGAATCTGGCTACCAATTTAGCAACCAATCGTGAATCCAAGATTTCAAATTTGGATACAGAGAGATGGTGAATGATGACATTAGGGGGTAGATCACCTATTAAAAATATGACCCATATGAATATGCTTAGTGACAATATTATTGAGAGTGTCACAATTAACTTACATAACCAGGAAGGCTTTTTTTGAGGGACCCTACTTGTGGTGATGGACCCATAATAAGATGATGGCAGAGAGGATTTGGAGTTGGAGGTCATGGTTAAAACTTCGAGGAATTGATGGCACGTGAAGGTTTTGTAAAGTTTTTAAAGAATGACACTGAAACACAACTAACAGGGAGAGAAAAGCAATAGGAAGAGGAAGGCTAGAACAGAGAGAGAAAGGTGTAATCGTATCGTATTAGCAATTTCACATCATTCCCAAATACAGCATACCAAAATATTTAAATTATAGATTGTGGTGTGCCTCTGTGTGAGCGTTAACCATTGCTAATTTAGGAATATTGTAAAATTGTTATGAAATTTTGTAATGCCTGTAGCATTACTCTAATGAGTATTACGATTAAAATGATATTTATATACAAAATCAAGCCTAACCTAAAGTTCTAAACCAACTCAGCAGCTGCTATAACAACAGAAACTAAACCAACTCTAACGGCTAGCAAAGCAGCGGGCCAGCGGCTATATATAATCTCTGCTTGTAAGGTTGGTGCTTCAATTGTCCACAATAATATTTCTAGACGTAGTAGTCAAATTGCTAAACTACCTACCAGAGCCTGAAATTGGAATTCTTTATACAATTGCATTTATGCTTTGTAGCATGAAATGAGTCCAAAATGGAAAAGCAAAGGCCATAACCAAGATAGCTACAATGAAGTACAAAAAAACAATATAACGCAACGAATTCTACAAGGGATTACGACCAGACCTTGGCAGTATCGTTTTGGCGATTTATATAAGAAGATTGAATATGATATTTCTTGAACATTTAAAGATTGTAAATCTGTAATGGTGGGAAGTGAGGAGGTCAGATGTTTTAGAAAGTAGAATATTTGAGGAAATGGCAGATGCTTTAGTAAGGAGAATATATGAGGAAGAGGCAACGGTTGGAGGCTCGAAGCAGTTAATCTGTAGGCCACTTTAAAGTGTCGTTTAAGATTTTCAAAGTGACTATTGGTCCTTTAAGAAGATAATATTTTTTTTAAAAGGTTTACTAAACCAATAGATCTAGTGACACAGCTTTTTTCTTAATTTGCTAAAATAGTTTGTGAGTATTGAAAAGTAAAAGTAATGTCAACAATTAATCTATATGAAAGTGATTTTAGTAAGTTGTGGAAAGAATTATGTTCATAATAAAGTAGCTGATAAAATCATTTGAACTTTGGAGAGCATGAGCATGTACTTGTGACTTGTCCAAGAGAAAATTTATAATGCAATCAATCCCAAGGTAAAATATTGATTTATATGTGTTTTTCGTTCTTGACTTTTGGGATTGGTTTAATTTTGTCTAATAAAATAATACCATATCATTTTTGTAATCTAAAAAAAAATTAAATAATTAAAAATGGCATGGCATCATTTTATTGGATGAATTAAACACACATAACAAACTTATGTGACACTTAATAGAAAATATGAATAAGGAGGCAGCTAATGCAAACATAATAGAACTTCAAGAGGAAAAATTCAAATTTTAAAATATCAAAGTGTAAATTCCAAACACCTCCAAACTTTAGGAGTGTAGTTTGCAATTTAGCCTTAATATTTTAATAAAGTGCTTGTGCTTGTTTCCATTAAAAAAAAGTGCATGTGTTTCATTGTTATCCTTAAAAAACAAAAATTTAGAAATATAACAAAATGCTTATAAGATAGAATCTGATATGGGGTGTTTTGAAAAGCGAGTGTGTAAAATAGAAAGAAAAAAATAAAATAAAATAAAATAAAATAAAAAGAGGTCTTATACTAAAATAGACATGAATTTTTGCACAAGCTGATGCAAATTCTCTAAGTGTTAGAAAATAAAAGTAATATCATCATCACTCATAATCGGCCACTTCAAAAAGTTGTGGAAAAAGTTACGACAAATAAAGTTGTTGATAAAATGGATTTACACTTTGGAGAGCATGAGCATGTACTTGTCCAAGAGAAAATTTCTAGTGCAATCAATTCCAAGGTAAAATATTGATTTAAATATGTTTTTAGTCTCCAACTTTTGGAATTGGTTTCATTTTAGTCATCTTAAATTTTTTTTTTTTTTTTTTTTTTGGGTTTCATTATAATCTTTAATCTTTTTCTTTTAATAAAGTTTGTTTCATTGTTATCCTCAACGAAAGGGAATTTAGATATGTCAAACAAAATGCTTATAGGAGGAAAGAAAATTTACACCCACAAAATAATCCACATTTAGATGCTATTCCTCACACTTTCAAATATCATATATTTTCCACGATCTTGCACACAAAGCCACACTATTTATTTGACGATAAAATGTGGGAAAATATAAGAAATGAAAAGAATATATATATATATATATATATATATATATATATCATGGACGAAGCCGTAGTTAGACTTGGGGGGCAATACCCCCCTTTTTTTAAATATATTATTATATATATGGGTAATAATTTTAGTAATTTTTTTTTATAAAATTATACTTCTGCCTCCTTAACAATATCATTGATTTTTTTAAGAGTATTGTTATAATCACAAAATTTTCTACAACATTTTTATAAATTGTTAACATAGCAAATTCTTATTAATTCACATTTGGGGCCACCATTTACATTATTTTTTTATTTACCAATAACCACTCATCACATCAGCAATTTGTAAAAAAAATGGTAACTCTAGCATTTTCCTCATTTTAAAAACCAAATCTAAAACAAAATATACAAGCCCAAAAAAATTAGTCCAGCAACAAAATTACCAATAGTAAAATTTAAAAAAATTAAGACTAATCAACCAATTTTACCAAAAACAAATAATCTAACTCTTTAAAAAAATTTAAACAACCATCAGCTAAGCAGTAGCAAAGTCGAATGCCAAAATCATTGCACACAACCAGCAATAAAGCCGCCCCCTAACTATAAGTTCTAACTCTCTCCCTGATATATATATATATATATATATATATATATAATCCAAAATATGGAATACCAAAACAAATGGGCTGCAAAACTTTCAATCATAATACACCTTCTTCTTTTTTTCAAAATCCAAAACAACAAAGAGGTTTTTTAAAAAATCATCCAAACTAAGTACAAATATACCCAAAGCCAACACCATAAAGATCCAAGCCTACCTGAGCCACCCTTTTGATAGACCCATCAAGACCCAAGCCCCTCATGGAAACCAAAATCCTCATTGTAATGCGAGTTTACTAATTAAATACAAGCATGAGTCTAATAGATACATATTCTTAGATAACAGTACATTATATTCCCTAATTAAATTACAAACACTTCTTTGCATTGATCAATCAAAGTACAAATAATCACAAAAGGATGGTACTAATTACAAACACTTCTTTTACAAGTAATATTAAATTTAAATAAATAAATAAAAGGATTCAAGATATCCACTATCTATCTATACAGTGAATTTAATGGATGGTACCAATTAGAAA
This sequence comes from Quercus berberidifolia, assembly GCA_028535905.1. Classification (NCBI taxonomy): domain Eukaryota; kingdom Viridiplantae; phylum Streptophyta; class Magnoliopsida; order Fagales; family Fagaceae; genus Quercus; species Quercus berberidifolia. The sequence goes on along the minus strand of JAPQVW010000634.1, from coordinate 13,124 downwards.
CATAGCAATCTTTGGGCCAAGTAACCACCCACTTAGGCTTATTAAAATCAATTCTCAAATCAGAGCACTGAGCCCAATAAGACCGAGTGTATCCTTCATGCCAAAAATCACAGCCCCATTGTCTCTATCTTTCCTGATATCCTCCAACGGCCAATCCTTCACCTCCATTTGATCCTCCCCTTCCAAACCCATTGTGGAAAATTTGACACTCACGGTCGTATGGCCAAGAACTTCCCACACTGGTACTACTTTCGTAGAGTTAACAGCGAGGACATGATCTTTAAAAGAGACAAATGCTTCAATACGTTCGAAGGATGATGAATCTTTTGCGTAAACTGGGGTTATGGAATTGGGCGGGAGAGGTACGTCTTCGATAATGGTGAATTTGGCTACCCATTCAGCAACCAATCGTGAATCTAAAATATCAAATTTTGAAACAGAGAGATAGTGAAGGAATACTTCAGGGGGTGTATCATCCACTGAAAATATGACCAATATGAATATGCTTACTGAGAATATTATAAAGATTGTCACAAATAAGATACATGGGTCTTTTTGAGGGACCTTACTTGTGGTTTTGGACCCATAAGAACATGGCGAGAGGATTTGGAGTAGGAGGTCATAGTTACATAGTTAAAAATTAAAAGGAATTAATGGCATTTGGAGTTGGAGGATTTAGACCCATAAGACCCTATTTTGTTATGTCTGTAGTATTGCTCTAATTATAATTACAATTAGAATGATATTTATATACAAGATCAAGCCTAACCTTCTCTAACAGAAGTATATTAGTTTGCTTAACTAACCAACTACAACAAATATAGTTAACAGAAACTAAACAAACTCTAACCGCCCGCAAAGCAACGGCTATAATCTCTGCACTGTAGACAAAGATACAACTCAGTTTGGAAAAAATCCTTTTAAACCGCTAGGTGAAAACATTATAAATTACATATGTTTTAGTCATGTGGGATGCACATGACCAACATAATAAGAGAAAAAACTAGTGGTCTCTCTGGGTTATCACATAGAGGGTGGTTCCTATACGTGGGACTTACTGTGAGGCATACCCCCTGTGAGAGCTTGGAGAATAAGATGTCTTGCTAAACCACCTTCCGGAGCCTGAAATTGAAATTCCTGATATAATTGCATCAATGCCTTGAAGTACGCAAAATGAGGCCAAAATGGAAAAGCGAAGGCCATAACCAAGACAGTTACATTCAGGGTTGTCAAAATCGGGATCTTACGTAAGATCGTAGATCGTAAGATCGAATCGTGAATTGTAAGATCTTACATATTTTCAGATTTAAAACAAAAAACAAATTGATAATGACTTTGTATGTTAAATAATCACATAAATTAAAAATTCATTCAAAAAAAAAAAACTAAGATTTGCATCATATAATGTAATTTGTATGTCATACATCGCTAAGTCTGTACTAACGAAACAAATATATTTAAGTTTTGACCCAATGTATCTAAAAAGTTCAATAAATGTTAATTAGCAACCAAATACCAAAATATTTATCAAAACATATGGAAAATATTTTCCAAGTTCTAAGTTCCAAGTTTGAAATCCAAAACAAGTTAGCAAATGGATACTAGCTAACTACAATATGAAATCCAATAACAAGATGAATATTAAGATGAATTGAACATTTAATTATTCCAATTTTAAGGTTCTTATAACTACTGTCCTAAATTCATAATCATCATCATCCATTTTATCATATATTTAAACATTATATATTTGTATACTAGAGCTACAAAAGACATCAAGATATAATTTCACACTCAATTATTCAAGTTATACCATTTAGCAACAATTAAAGAGCATATTAAAAAAAAAATCAATCAATCAATCAATATACAAATACAAGCATAATTGATAAAATTATACATAAAAAAAAAATTTAGTAATATTAGAACACAAATTAGTATATTGATCAAACAAATTCAACAATATTATAACTTAAAAGGCAACAAAGCCAACATCAAATTCTTCATTTAGCAATGATGAAACATTCCTTCATTTTGATAACAAGTGAACTAGAAACTAGAAAACATTTGCTTAGGTTAATATAATTTTATATAAAATAAAATAAAAAGTCATACCATCACAACATGAAAAAATAAAAACCCTTAAAATTTCATCAAAAAAAAATTATCCCATAAAAAAATAAAAAATAAAAAACCCAAAAATTTATGTTTTTGGTAGGATCGGTAGACCCCATAGGATCCTACATGAACCTACCATTTTTACAATCCTAGTGTGATCCTAAACGTTTTGGTGAGATGGGATCGAAAAATCATGTAATCCTATGATCCAGATCGCGATTTTAACAACCATGGTTACAAGGAAGTGCAAAAAAATAATAAAACACAATGAATTCTTAAGGGAGTCATAGCCACAACTTGGCAATATTGTTTTAGCGATTTATATAAGAAGATTGAGCCTCCGTTTGGATACCAATGAAAAATGAATATTATTTCACTATTCAGCTTATTTTTGCTACTATTTATTGACCTCACTGCACTTTTTGGTATTATTCATGACCTTACTAAAGAAGGGTGTACCATAGTGTGTGTGATCACCATAGTGTGTGTGATCACACACACTATGGTATACTTTTCCTTAGGTTAAGTGCATATAAGACAAGGGTGGGAGACGTATCTCCCTAATGTGAGATTAAGCAAAACCTTGAGAATTAGGCCTGCGTCCCGTTCTGCTAATTCCGAAGAGGACAATACCTGATTGGGGTTCGAGACTAAGTTTCCTCCCACAATATATATATATATTGTTATTTATGTTCTTCTCTTAAAATTCAACAATGTGACAGTACTTAACTAAAAATGCACTTTCATCCCATAAGAAAAAAGGTCATATGTTTAAATTTTAAGAGGAAAACCTAAAGAACAACACCTAAGAATTGACCTCAATTTTGTCCACTTATATATATTACTTAATTAGTGCACACCTATAAATAATTGGGAAAATTATTAGGTACTCCCAGAGTACCATAAATGCATACTCTCTCCTCTCACATGAATTGTGAGTCCTATCATGAATTTAATTAGTGGAACTCACCATTCATGTGAAAGGAGGGAGTACGTATTTATGGTACTTCGAGAGTACACAATAATTTCCCAAATAATTGATATGTGCATTTAATCCATGGGCACATTCAATGAAATAATATTTTGATATAAATTTAATATTTGTTGAGGTAGAAGCCTAAATGAAGAATGTGACACTTGGTAGAGACTCAAGTTTCCCCATATATATATTAGGAAATACAAACACAAATGGGCTTCAAATTTTTCAAGAATAATACACTTTTTTTTTTTTCAAAATCCAAAATAAAAAAATAAAAAATAAAATCACTTAAAGCAAGAAAAAAAAAATCCAAGTGCCAATATACCCAAAGCCGACACTGTAAAGATCCAAACACTACCTTTGTGCCCCCCCCCCCCCCCCCCAAAAAAAAAAAAAAAAAAAACCTTTAGGAAATACAAACACAAATGGGCTACAAATTTTTCAAGAAATAATACACCTTCTTTTTTTTTCAAAATCCAAAAAAAAAAAAAGGTCCAAAAAAATCACTTAAAGCAAGGAAAAAAAAAATCCAAATGCCAATATACCCAAAGCCAACACTGTAAAGATCTAAACACTACCTTTGTAAACCACCCCCCCCCCCCCCAAAAAAAAAAAAAAAAAAAAAAAACCTTCCACTATTGTCGTGTGCCACATACAGTCTAGACCCATAAAGAGCCACAAGACCCTCATTGTAACCAAAATCCTCGTTGTAATGCAAGTTTACTTCTTTTTTTGTGATAAATAGACTAGAATTTCATTTAATATGACGAAAAGAAATTACATCATTTGAGAGAAGGTGTTTTAAGAAATAAAGATTCTCTCCAATCCAAGTAATATAATGCTCAATGCCTATCACCTAGAGCATATTTTGCTAAAAAAAGGGGCTAGTTCATTATCATAGTAAGAGAAACCTCAGACCCACGAAACTCATGTGATAGAGAAGTAATTCCATAGATAACAGCTGCTATCAATGATGGAGAATAGGAACTTCCTGCAAGAGCATTAACAACCACAAGAGAATCCTCTTCAAGCTCAAACTCTTGGATTCCAATATCCCTAGCAAAAAGGATTCTTTCCTCAAAAGCTTTAGCTTCAATCACTAAATCACTAATGGACCTAGCGGTTGCTTAATCTTTTTGCTATGAGCAGCTATAAGCAACCCCTAATGATCACGAATAATAACCCCAACCCCAGCCTCCTGTTCTAACGGAAAGATAGCACCATCAAACACATCATTGTATTGATCAAAGTAAAAATATTCACTAAAAAAAATGCATGTAATATGATCTTTTGCAAGTAGTATTAAACTTAATAAAACACGGTATTCAAGCGATATCTAAATAATAATGATATCATGTGCAGTGCTTTGGACATTTGGTTCAAACTCCACTTTTCCTCCCCACTATGGCACTATCTATCTACATTCTATAGAGTGAAAATAAAGGACGGTACCAATTAGAAACATAGCACATTTTGTTCGAAGTAACCACCCACTTTGCCTGATTAAAATCAACTTTCAAATTAGGACACCGAGCCCAAAAAATTCTTATATTGTTCAGTCCATACGACCATCTCCATGCCAAAAATCACTGCCCCACTGTCTCTATCTTTCTTGATCTCATCCAACACCCAATCCTTCACCTCCATTTTATCCCCTTCCAAATCCCTTGTGGAAAATTTAACTATGACGGTCGATACACCAGGCAGATCCAACTCTGGCTCTATACGAGTTGAGTTCACGGCGAGAACGTGTTCTTTGTACGTAATAAAAGTTTCAATACGTTGGAATTGTTTAACTCTCGTCATAATTGGGTATGCGCCTTTGATCGAGGAAGCTATGGGCTTGAAAATTGCGATCTTGGCTACCCATTCAACAACCAAACGTGAATCCAATGTTTGAAATTTGGATACCGAGAGATAGTGAAGGATGACAGCAGCAGGGGGTAAATGTGCCCTGCCCCATATAAGCATACTTACAAAGAATATTATAGAGAGTGTCACAATTAACTTATTTAACCAGGAAGGCCGTGACACGGAGTATTTGGAGGTCATGGTTAATGGAATATAATTAATGGCATGTAAAGGGTTTTGTAAAGTACTAGAGATTGACACTGAAACACAAAGAACAGAGAGAGAGAGAGCGCTATAAATCAAATTAGCAATTCCACAACATTCCCAAATATAGAATACCAATTAGAATGATACTAATTTAGGAAATTAATTGTTGTGACATTTTGTTGTGCCTCTAACATTACGCAATTACAATTAGAATGATATTTATATACAAGATCAAGTCTAACCTTCTCTAGATAACCAATTACAGTAGATATAATAACAGAAACTAAACCAACTCTAACAGCTATAATATCTGCACTGTAGACAAAACAACTCATGAAAACACTTGAGAAACTCATTTATGGGAACGGATTAAGTTTAGATATAAACCAGTTTAGAAAAAATCCCTCCAAATCGCTAGGGGACAACATAATCAAGTTTGGCAAGCTAGCTGCTTGGAGGATTGGTCCACAATGATGTTTCTAGACATAGTAGTCAACTTGCTAAACCACCTCCCAGACCCTGAAATTGGAAATCTTTATACAATTGCATGGATGCTTGGAGTACACGAAATGAGGCCAAAATGGAAAAGCAAAGGCAATGTGCACATAGTTTTTGTTTCGAGATTGAGTTTCTTATGCAACAGAATATGTGGAGACTAGTCACTCATCCTATCTATGTTTATCGGCCTAAGCTTTTGTAGCATTGATCTTGCAAAGTTTGCAATCAGTATCCTTGTTTTGGTATGTTACATTGAGATTTTTAATTCTCTACCACATTGGGAGCGTGTGGTGGATGATCAGTGACCAGCAAGATGAAAAGAAAGCACATTTAAACAAAATCTCTCAGGAAGGTGAAATTTGGATGGGTCTAAACTCTTATGTTTCCATTATATCAAATCCATACTGTTAAGTAGTACTACAATTGTACTCTACAGCTCTAGTAATTCACTCATGGGCATACACAGTAACAAACACATGCACGCTCCCCTTCAATGTAACAAATTGGGGAACCAATGGCAGAACTCTAGAAGGAGCAGAACCAAAAAAAAAAGCCTTAAGAGGGACATGAATTTAGATATTATTTAATCTCATAAAAAGAATACCACTAGCTATTCTATCTAAATTCTACTAAATCGATAAGAAAATATGTCCTATCGATTATTTATCGCTTTTGTTCATTCCAGGTCTTGCCCTCAAAAAATTCACCCAGCATGTGTTCAAGATCCTCAGGAGTGTATCTGATGTACTTCTGAGGGTTCTTCCCAGACTCAATCTGAGGCCTGTAATACAAAAACACATTTGTATAAATGAAAAAAGAAAAAAGGCAAACCTTCTAAAAGAGAGGAGGTAAAAAGAATAGAGGAAACATACCCATGACGTCTAAGGAAAGATCTGTAAGCTGGCAAGAGGACTTCAGCAACAGCCAACCTCAGAGACTCGCGCAATTCACTGTCAGGAACTGTCCACTGAGATTGCCTTTGATGAATTTCTTCAAATTGGACATTGAAGGTCTTGAACCTATCTTTCACCCCTGCTCTAGAAAGTTGACTTCCACTACCATCGCCTCCAATTGGACCACCACCACCAGATGAATTAGAGGCCTGAACGGTGAGACACTGAAGAATCTGTAAATAAAAAAAACATGAGCAGCTTAGTGAGATCTTTGGACTTCCCTAGTACAAATTATGAGATATCAAGTACAATCTTGGATCCTCATTATTAGCACCTATCAATGGCAAAGTACAGTTAACAGTCCTAACTCTTAAAAAGTCAAAAGTTAAAGAAAAAAAAAAAAAACAGAACTTCAATTTGCAGGAGTTTCAATAGACAGGATTTTGGCATACTCAAATCCATATAATGCTATGGGAATATATAATGCTCAAACAGTCAGAATATTCTGTTAACTTGAGGATTAGAAAAAATGTAAATAGAAAGACCACGTGTGCTCAATATCTGGCATAAAATTCATGTTTCCAGAAATAGCTTCAACAATTGTCAGGAACAAAGCAAAGAGATGACTTTGACTAAAGAAACAGAACCTTTGCCCAAGAAACCCTCTTATACTGATTTGCATGCTGCTGAACAATCCTTCGGTGTATCTGCACCCAGTCATCCCCCAACAAATCCTTTGCCTCTGATCTGTAAATATATATTTTGAAAACTGAGCATACTAGCAGGCAGAGAGGATTATTACCATTAATAGAACAAGTTGAACATAGAACAAACCTCCGAACCGATCTCACAATGTAGTGAATGTTGTTCATAAGAAACAATTGTGTCAATGCAGAATCTTTATACTGCTTGGATTTCCCATCCAGATTATTCTGGAGAGCCTGCATAATCCTCGTAGTTACAGATGCTAACTGAGCTTCAGGATTACGACTGTCGAACTCCTGAAAAAGTTGCTTCAACGTTGATTGGTAGCTGCACACATGAAATTCCCAACAGTCATATGCCTATTGTTTTCCCACAGTTACTGTCAGAATATGCCAGAGACAATTGCAACAGAACCAAAATCTGAAAACTGGATGGAAGAGAGGTGAGTGTGTGTGTGCGCCCATGTGAGATTTTTCTTTTTTCAAAGTGAGCGCGTGCAGGGGGGGAGTGGGGAGCAAAAATCTGACTCATATAGAATAAGAAAGAAACTACTGAACTTGAACCAGAATTGAATTGGAAGTGAATAGCAACAATACATGCTAAGAACAAGCAGGCAGGACATCGTGTCTCAGAGGCAGTTAAAACTGTAAAGTCAAGAATCAGAGAGACAAATAACTCATATATTACTCAAACCAAACAATTAACTAAGATAGAAGAATATGCTAAGGCTTTGATTGGTTGGGATGGGTGGAAAAATGGGAAGATAGAAAATATTAAGTTTTCCCTCATGGGTGTTTGGTTGGTGGGTGGAAAAGCGGAAGGATGGAAAACTCTTTTATTTAGTTGAGAAGAAAAATGAGAGGATAGAAAATGTAATTTGTATAAATTTACTTTCATGACCCTATTACATTTAAAAAATAAAAACTAACGTTGAGTGTGGAGAGGGGCAGATGGGTAATTTCCCATCTAGGCCCCTCTCCCTCCATTTTCTCCCAATTCGGGGAGACACATGGGCCTGAGGAGAAAACACTCGAGGCCCACCACTTTCTCTCCCCCTATCCCCTCACCCAAAATCCCTCCTATTTTTCCCTCTCTATTTTCCATTCCCAAAAAATCACCCCAACCAAAAACAAAATAAGGGCTACCAATCCAGAAACTTCCATAACTTTTGACCTCATCAGCAAATCCATCAAGAAGTATCAGTACTCGAGAACATTCATTTGGGGGAAGGGGGTTGGAAGGAAAAAAGAAGGAAAATAGAGTGGAACCTCTCAGAAAAAGAAACCAGCAGCAGGAAGTAGAAGCACAGAAATAACTTACTCGAAAAGAAACTTTACGTAATTTATCACATAGCTAGTCAAAGGGTGGACAGTTCCATCAAAAACAGAAGTTTTTGTAGCATCTTTTTCAACTGCTTCTTCAAAATCACCAAATGTCTCCTGGGCTGTCTGAGCTAACCGCTTTGTCAAACTCACTGAAGATTCCCGCATTTCATTGCAATACTTACTTCCAAAAAGTGTTTCCATCTGCAATATTTGATCAAGCTCTATTACTCAACAGAAACTAGACTAAAATATTCCATTTAAAGATCTAAGATTATGGATAATGTTTAACCAGCAAAGAAAGAGCTGTGAGCAAGGCAGCAATTAGAGCCTTTTTATATAATCCTAAGTTATGACAAAAACTTCTTATGTTGTCTTCCTGTCAAAAACTGAACTGATTTATTTTCATATGCTAAAGTCCAACAGGATTGAAGTATCTGTCAGTTTTCCCTATAAATAATATCCTACATATATCATAAGTAACTATAAAACATTTAAGAAAAATAAATCAATACCGCCGCATGATTCAGTAATCTTGGTCTGGCATAGTAAATTTATCATACCTCTGACTGAAGTTCTCTCATTATCTCATACATGTCTAAGAGAACAAATAATTTTTCTGGGGATCTCTTGCTTTTAGCAATAGCCTCCCCAAAACTGAGCAACACAGACACACTGTTTGAAGTGACATCAGCAAAACACTGATCCCTGAGAGAATCAACACCATCAAATATTTGATCACAAACATTCTTTTCCCCAGCGAAGAGCAGCTTGACCTGTTTCACGAGTTATTAAATAGTTGAAGAAACAAAACCACTACCAATTCAACAGAATTTCAAGTAATTCCTTACAGCAATCCGCATGTAATGTATCCAATTCCCAATCTTAGCCTCCAAAACCTCCCACTGCATTTTCTGTACATCATCTTTTGTAAGTCTTTCCACACCTAGTTTTCTGAGAGACTGTTCCAAAACTGAAGCACGAGTATCCCTAATAAATTTAGAAACAGTATAAAACTGTTATCAACTAACCCAGATTATTAATGTATCTACAATTTAAAAAAAGGATGTAAGTTGAAGAAAAAATCATGAATGAATAAATCCCTATGATAACAGAACATGTAATCATTCCTTTAATAAAAACAACATCTCCCTCTATTTCTTTTTAATTTGTAATTCAAAAGACAATATACATATCATATATCTAAGAGTAGATCATTAACTTGTGTCACCAAGATCTGCATCAAACTACTTCTAGCTAATCAGCACAAGTCTGGAACATGTAAGATCCATCCCAAATTAAATCCGATGGCTTGACCAACCACTAGTGAAGATTATCAAAATTATACCTCCAAGCTATGCAGAATTTCTAGAATAATTAATTTATCCTCAGCCAGCCACAAAATTTAGTTCCAATTTGGTGTTTTGATCAAATAAAGGTCATTCCTGTTTAGTCAGATTTTAATTTTCCTTGCTCTCTAGAAAATAAAAGAAAAAAATAAAATGGAAAATTTATCCTATTCTATCAAAGGAAGTACGTTTATGAAATGAAAATTCTACTGAGTGAAGATTTTCAAAAAAAAAAAACATTCACATTGAAAAGAAAGTGTTGAGCAATGGCACAGCATTTGATTAAGAAGAAAATATATAAATGAACCTGTAAATTCTAAATAGCTGTTGTTGATGGCCAGCTTTAACCATTTGCTGGGCTAAATCATGCAGCAGTGGCAAAACCCTGGGAGGTATGAGAGTTGGAAGCGTATAAACAGCATTTTCCAAGCTTTTGTTTTGGTGCTCAGAATGACCCTTGCTACTAACATCGCTTTGCTGGCTAGATGCTGCTGATGATGGCCGTAGAGAGTTGGGAAGACAATCAAAAAGACGATCAGGTTCCACAGGCTTGCTGAAATCAAGAATAGATGTGATTTACTTAAAAGGCTAATATACCTTAAAAATCAGAATCTTAAAGGTGCACCCGGTGCAGGAAAAAATGGGGGGAAAGCAGTTATACTCTTCTTTTCTTTAGAGACTAAAAGGCAACCAGTCAGCATAAAAATAAAATAAAAATACTAGTTGTATGCTATAGGTTGTTCATTGTTTATTATTTAGTCTCAATAATCATTGCAAGACATTCTATAGTATTAAGAAATTACAATGAGATTTTATTTCAAGTGTACTAAAGCAATTCTACCCTATTCTGTGGGTAAAATAACCATCTATAAATAACCAAAGTTGTAACATTAGAAATGGAGTGCAGGGAAATTATAACATTTGAGCACATAAAAGAGTAAACAATGAGTTGATTTTCAACTCTCTTTAGAAATTTCATAAGCAAAGTACGGCAACAAGGATCCTAAATTATCATAGTTCTTCATAAACCTATCAAATGACTAAAGGTTTCAATCTTTAAAATGTATTGTTCTCTCTATTCTACTTGGTAAAAACCAAACTATGAAGTTAAATAAAAGTTAAAATCTAGTGCAACTTCCATTAACCCCAAGGAAAATAAATGTATTCCACAAATTTCAGGATATTTCAGGTTACTTCTCCCCGCCCACACAAACCCCCCCACCCCCCCACCCCCCCCCCCCCCCAAAAAAAAAAAAAAAGAAGGAAAGGAGAGAGAAAAATTCCACAACTTGTGGAGGTTCTAATCCAATCAGAAAAGCATTAGCTGGTAATCAAAACATAAGGAAGTTCTAAGAAAAGCTAGTTACCCAAAAATATGAAGCAGAAATAAATTATCTGCCCCATAATACAAAGTAATGCAGCATGGATATTTAAAGAAAATGAACCTGTAATTTGTTAAAAGCTGCCTGAACTCATCTTCGAGTTTTGAGATAGCTTTTGTAAGCAAATTATTGGTGTGGTTAAGGATGCCACCACTACTCTTAAAACTTTTGTTGCTGCTGAAAAAACTAACAATGCTTCTTAGCTGATCAATTGCTTCTAAGTAGCTTTCAAGGTCCTCATGAGGCCCTCTTAGAATTTTGGCCTCTGCCTACAAATTTATATTGAATTGAAAGTCAGAAAATCTTTCATACAAGAAATTACCACTCAAAATTGAATAGAATGAAACATCAGTTTTATAGTCTACAGTGCTTTAACATTTGTTGGAACAGATTGATGTGAAGTAAAAAGAGGATTACCCCTAGATTTCATAATTTGAGTAGACAAACTAGCTGAAGCTTCATTTACAAGTTCCCACGTGATGCAACAACAACAACAACAACAACAAAAAAGGGTCCTCTACTCCATTTTAAGATGTCATAAAATATTGTCTTTCAAAATTTCAATAAACACAATACTACTAACTTTCCGAACTTGCCCTTTACTTTGATTGATATTCCCTTAAAAAGTTTGATTTTCTAAGCAAGACCAACAAAAAAGGACGGCGGCGTAGCAGAGTAAGCCTCTATTGACTAAATACACTAAAAATTGATCCATTTTTTTTTAAATTCTCAGCTTTATCTAAATGGGTTTCCTTCTTCTAATAAAATGGCTCAAAATTGCAACTTAAACTTCTGTCTTTTAGTGGGATTCATTTGTATTTCTCTTTGCTTTCCCACCATTAAATTTTACTTCATTGTCACATAAAATATCCAAAAGCTCACATTCCAAAATCACAATAAATTCATCAACAAATTAAATAATCCCAAAGGAAAAAGACAGTTGCTATCGTCAACTACTAAACTAGGCTTTTAATCACAATCAAACATGTCCACATTAAGTAAAATAGCTAAAGATCATAAATTTTCCTTTCAAAAAAAAGAGTGAGTGATCAACCTTGCGCGTGAGGTCGAATTTCGCCAATATAACCTCTGCAGCCTTCAATGTCTTATCAATATTCTCATGTGCTCTTCGAATCGAATGCGTTCGTATCTACCATAATCAAAAATAATAATAATTAAATTAAAAATTAAAACCCTAGCTTATCCTGATTCAATAAAGTCCAATCACGTAGATCTCATTATGTAAAAGCATTGATAAACAGAGCAAACCTAAAAGAGCCATTTTTTCATCGCTTTCAAGTATTTACAAACAAAACCATCACAAACCATGAAAATCCACGCTTTTCTCTTTCACATTCCTTTCGTTTTAGTAATGTAAGTTTTTTCCTTTTACTTTCTCGGGAACCAAACAGTGAAAAATACAGGAAATGGTCATTTACCTGAGTGGGACGCATGGCGGTTTCGAGAGCAGAGAGGCGGTGGTCGAAGGAGCCGAGAATGGCGACCATGTTTTCGGTGCTGGTTTGGCTCTTCTGCAACGACTCTCTTATGGCCGCAGCTCTCTCGCTCAGAGCCTCCATTGCTTGTGGAATCCCCATTGTTTTTTCCTCCTCCTTCTTCTTTCCCGTTTTCTCAATTTTCCTTCACTTTCTTTTCTTTCCTCTCTGTTTGGTCATCGAGAAAATGTGAAAAGAAACAAAGACGAAAATTTGTTAAGATTGAAAATTGAAATGTGCGTATTTTTGGGTTCCAGTTTTTTTTTTTTTTTCTTTAGTTTCGGTTGCTTTTTGGTATCGAAAGCGCGAAAGTCGTTATAAAGG
>JAPQVW010000633.1:7500-22205 GCA_028535905.1 Quercus berberidifolia | reverse complement strand
CCCCATTCGTTGACGCTATACGATACTAACTAATATTCCTATCAAGGATCAGTTCTATTACAAGTTATCGAGCCCACGAATCTATTCCCCGCTTTTTTTGTGTATGATTCAGCGGTTAGTACTTGAATTTATAAATAATACAGAAATGGAATAAAAAAGAATCCACTTCGAATTTTAGCAAGTGATTGTTTCCAAATCTATCACTTGCTAAAATTCGAAGAGAGTGACCCCTTTCAATAAAGAAATGCATGAAAGAGCCCCTTCAAGTAACAAATATTATTCAGATTTTGAAACGAAAGAACTCTCTTTCTATCAAAATATCCAATTTTTTGAAAAAAAAAAAAACGACGCATAGTCCGGGAATAATTGAGAGAATTTTCTGAAGAATATTGTGATTCTGATAAAAAAAATGACTACCAAAACAAGACAAAAAAGCTATCGTTATAAGCATCCCAATCGTTTGGTAATTAAGAAGTACAAAAAGGGATAAAAAGAAAGATTGATTGACAAAACAAAAAAAAAGAGAATCTACAAGATATAATCTCTCTATTGAAAATAAAAAAAGCATTCATTCTTTTCATTTCAGTTTCAATTCATTTTTGAAAATACTTCAATTGGTACACGCAAGAAATAAGCCAATTCAGCAGCTTTTTGCTCAAGTTCTCGTGGAGTCAAATTCTCATCAGTACGAGTCAAAGGAATAGCGCCATGGCCCCCGATTTCCATATAAAGGACACGACGAGCATAAATACCCTCTTTCACTTCTATTCTGATGGACTGTACGTCTTTCATAAAGAATTGGAGGAAGATGCGACGATTTTTTCCAGGAAATCCCCAACGAAAAATACACACTATTCCTTCTTTTCTATCGAACCGATCATAACCACTACCTACATTCCACGAAATTGTGCACCACAAATAAGAGCTAATAAAGAGACCCGCAATTCCGTAGAAAGACATCACGATCCCCTGTGGAAAAAAAATGATTTGCGTAGGCGGAAATAAAGATATCAAATTTCTACCAAGATAACTGGAAATTCCAACTAATAAAAACCCTAATGAACCTAAAAAAAGGATAAAGGCCCAGCAGAAATTACTTGTTTTTCGAGACCCTGCTATAAGTTCTATCCATATATGTTCTGATCGCCAATTCATACTAGATCTAGTTGCATTTTATTGAAATTGAGAGAATAACCCAAATTAATTTGACTTTTTGTGTGTTTCCGAAATAACTCTCATCAACTAGCACTATTCTGATGTGAACTTTTATTTTAGGAGTAATTCATCGAATTGGTTAGATATAAAATAATAATATCCATTTCGTATGATTTCCTATAGATATCCACATACATATAGATATATTCACTTTACATTTAAGGCATTCGCCCCGATCCCGATTTGATTTCGTTGCAAATAGCTATAATTTATTTACTCATATATCATGTTTACACACGAATAACAATAATAGTTTCTTTATGTTCGGGGGAACCCACATCACATATTTTATTCTAAGAAATAGATATCTGTGTTATGGTCTAAGTCCTAAATCTTGAAAAAAAAAAAAAAAACAAAATAGATGAGATTTAGCCCCATCATATCGATATCTAAAAAATCTTGTTTTTTTGAATATGAAGAGATAAAGAAGCCATCGCAATTGCCGGCAATATTAGGCCCACGAAAGGCACAAAAAAAGAGGGTAAATTTGTCATAAAATGGATACCTGGATTTACTATTTTTACCTGTTATTGTTATATTGTTATTTATATTGTTATAAAGGTATCTTAGAATCATTATTTCTAATTCATATAGAATTATACTAAGCATATCTAAGTGAGTATATGTGATATAATAAAAAATATATAAATATAATAAAATAAGTGCAAGGAATGTCGAACTAAATAAATATAATTTTTCATCTTTCTACATGAAATATATATATGATAATCGCCTTTTTTATTATCTTGTTTTTGTCTTATAATTTGAATTTCATAAAATGGAATAAAATAAAGAAAGAGTTTCTTACAACTTCCTGAAAAATTTGTTACAATCCGATCCGGGAATAGGGAGTCTTAGTAAAACTGGGGATTCTAAAAAAATATTGAAAGATGCAAGATTCTGTACTTTTCACTTTTAAATTTTCTATATTTGAATTATATACACATAAGAAGAGAACGTGAAATTCGCTTTATTCTCCTTGCCTAATTTTCATTTAGCGGAAGAAGAAATGCATTCTTTTTTTTTGATAGAGGTTTTTACTGATTAGTAATCGGGAATGTCGGTAAAAAAAAAAATGATCCGCATAATTATTTTTACAATTAAATCTTATGTTATCAAATGCTACCAAGCCAAAATCCATTCTACGGATTTTGGCTTTGATTTCTATAAACTAAATAACTACTCGTTTTATAAAAAAAAAATAATAATTTATATTTTGATTAATTAATATATTTTTTTTTATTTTTATTAAGGATCCACTTGATTGAATTTTGATTCAGAGAAAAGAAAGCGTGGAGCTGAAATAACTCACTCAGAACGTCTTTTAAAAGATTACGTGGTACGATTAGGTCGAATTGGCCCTTATGGAATAAATATTCAGCCGTTTGTGAGCCCTCAGGTACTGTCGTATTCAATGTTTGTTCAATTACTCTTTTACCCGCAAATGCAATGTAGGCATTGGGTTCGGCAATAATGATATCGCCCAACATACCAAAACTGGCTGTCACCCCACCAGTAGTAGGAGATGTAAGGATTGATACATAGAATAACTTTTTCTTTGATTGATAATCATATAAAGCGGAAGCTATTTTAGCCATTTGCATCAAGCTCAAACTTCCTTCTTGCATGCGTGCTCCTCCGGAAGCACACACTAGAATAAGAGGCAAAAACCGATTGGTAGCATATTCGATCAAACGAGTGATCTTCTCGCCAACTACGGAGCCCATACTACCCCCCATAAACTGAAAATCCATAACCCCAATTGCTATGGGAATACCGTTTAGTTGACCTGTGCCTGTTTGAACAGCCTCAGTTAATCCTGTTTTTCTTTGATAAGAATCAATACGATCTTTGTAAGATTCCTCTTCCAACGGAAATTCAATGGTATCCACAGAGACCATATCTTCATCCATAGGAACCCAAGTACCTGGATCAATCAAAAGTTCTATTCTATCTGAACTACTCATTTTCAAATGATGTCCACAGTGTTCGCAAATATTCATTTTTGATTTCAAAAATTTCTTATAATTTAATCCATAACAATTTTCGCATTGAACCCATAAATGCCTATATTTTTGAGTAAAATCTAGATCATTAGAATTTTCCGTTTCCGTTATAGTTAACTCACTACCAGCCGG
Organism: Quercus berberidifolia; assembly: GCA_028535905.1. Taxonomy (NCBI): domain Eukaryota; kingdom Viridiplantae; phylum Streptophyta; class Magnoliopsida; order Fagales; family Fagaceae; genus Quercus; species Quercus berberidifolia. The sequence continues at coordinate 18,852 of JAPQVW010000633.1, read as the reverse complement.
ACTCGTTTTTATACTTGAACTCTGGGTTTCACTACTATTTCTGCTTTCATCAAAAATGTAACTAGAAATGTAATTGTCATTGTAATTGACAATACCACTTAAAATGTAACTATCAATACAAATTTGAGAACGAAAATAGCTGTCAATACAGCTAGTAATGTGTTTATTCCAACTATATTTAGTATCATATATGTAAGGATCATAGTGGGGATCATCACTATTAGATACACTATTTAGATAACAAAAATTCCGAGAATTAGAAAAAGAGCTTTCTAGTTCACTTAGAAAAGAATGAGCATTGTCAATCTCAAAAATTTGATTTTCAATATCAAAACATATGAAATAACTGTCCCTATTATTATCCCTAACTAAAAAAGTATCATCAGGTACGAAATTATGAATGTCTCTAACGCCGACTAAATGATCAACATTACTGTAACTAGAATTGTCACTATCGCTCCCACTAAGAGTGTTTTTATCTATATCATTTCTAATCGGGTCTTCACTTACACTGGTATTTTCAATAGAACCAAGGCTGCCCATTGATTTACTTAGCCCATACCCGTATTCTAACTCCTTTTTTTTGGACAACATCGAGTTGAACCACCCTTTTTCCATAAAGCCTTGTTGCACATATTTACATGAAAAATACAATAGATGAATAGTCATTCGATAAAAAATCATTTGAATATTTCATTTACTATCCTAATACGCATCCAAATACAATCACTAGGGTTCTATTAACAAAAAAAACAAGTAGGTGTTGTTTAATTATTTCAATTATTTCTTTTTTCGATTTGAAATAGCTAGTGATCCCCCCGCGTGTGTTGTATCAAATTCAAATCGAAAAAAGAAATAATTGTTCTATCCTATGAATATAAAGAAAGAACGTTTTTCGTAAAATCTCGTCTACTAATAAGGTTCTAGTCCAACACAGAACGAAAGGGACAATATACGGGATGGGTAGAAGAAGCTCTCATATATGACTCGATCCATGATCGGAAACTACGGGATATAAAAGAAGATACCAACCAACCCTTAGGATCCATAGAATTAATTGTGGACCTAACACAACAATAGAAACGCTTAAGTTGTTTCGTTTTATATATATATTTATTTAAGATCTTGTATACGTATATCTAGATAAGTATGTATCTGTAAAATAGATACAATAGTATCTTTGTTTTGTATTCGGCTCAATCCTTTTTTTAGTAAAAGATTGGGCCGAGTTTAATTACAATTCAATTAAGAGAACGAGCGGTAATTACTGGATTACAAAGTATCCATTGCTGGGAATTCAAATTTGATCTCTTTCCATACTTCACAAGCAGCAGCTAGCTCAGGACTCCATTTAGCAGCCTCACGGATAATTTCATTACCCTCACGAGCAAGATCACGTCCCTCATTACGAGCTTGTACACATGCTTCTAGAGCTACTCGATTAGCTACGGCACCAGGTGCATTTCCCCAAGGGTGCCCCAAAGTTCCTCCGCCAAATTGTAGTACGGAATCATCTCCAAAGATTTCGGTCAGAGCAGGCATATGCCAAACGTGAATACCCCCCGAAGCCACGGGCAGAACACCTGGTAAAGAGACCCAATCTTGAGTGAAATAAATACCGCGGCTTCGATCTTTTTCAATATAATCATCACGTAGTAAATCAACAAAGCCTAAAGTGATTTCTCTTTCCCCTTCAAGTTTACCTACTACGGTACCGGCATGAATATGATCTCCACCAGACATACGTAATGCTTTAGCTAGTACACGAAAGTGTATACCATGATTCTTCTGGCGATCAATAACTGCATGCATTGCACGATGGATGTGAAGAAGTAGACCATTATCTCGGCAATAATGAGCCAAGCTAGTATTTGCAGTGAACCCCCCGGTTAAGTAGTCATGCATTACGATAGGAACTCCCAGTTCTCTGGCAAATACAGCCCTTTTGATCATTTCTTCGCATGTACCTGCAGTAGCATTCAAGTAATGCCCTTTGATTTCACCTGTTTCAGCCTGCGCTTTAAAAATTGCTTCGGCACAAAATAGGAAACGGTCTCTCCAACGCATAAATGGTTGGGAATTAACGTTCTCATCATCTTTGGTAAAATCAAGCCCACCGCGGAGACATTCATAAACTGCTCTACCGTAATTCTTAGCGGATAATCCCAATTTAGGTTTAATAGTACATCCTAATAGGGGGCGGCCATACTTGTTTAATTTATCCCTCTCAACTTGGATGCCATGAGGCGGACCTTGGAAAGTTTTAGAATAAGAAGTAGGGATTCGCAAATCCTCCAGACGTAGAGCGCGCAGGGCCTTGAATCCAAATACATTACCCACAATGGAAGTAAACATGTTAGTAACAGAACCTTCTTCAAAGAGGTCTAAGGGGTAAGCTACATAAGCAATAAATTGATTTTCTTCTCCAGCAACCGGCTCGATGTGGTAGCATCGTCCTTTGTAACGATCAAGACTGGTAAGCCCGTCAGTCCACACAGTTGTCCATGTCCCAGTGGAAGATTCAGCAGCTACCGCGGCCCCTGCTTCCTCGGGCGGAACTCCAGGTTGAGGAGTTACTCGGAAGGCTGCCAAGATATCAGTATCTTTGGTTTGATAGTCAGGAGTATAATAAGTCAATTTATAATCTTTAACACCAGCTTTGAATCCAACACTTGCTTTAGTCTCTGTTTGTGGTGACATAAGTCCCTCCCTACAACTCATGAATTAAGAATTTTCGCAACAACAAGGTCTACTCGACATGAATTAGGAGTTAATGAAACCTTTCAAGGAATCCTTTCAAAAAATTATCAACTAATTAGAATGGTTCGTTATTAGACCATGATATTTGATTCGCCAAATACACCATTATTGTATACTCTTTCATATGTATGGCGCAACCCAATCCTTGTTTTCTCAAGTTTCTAATCTCTTACCCCCGCCCCCCATTGGAATATCTAAATAATAAGAAATTAACTCTTGACAGTGATATATGTTGTATATGTAAATCCTAGATGTGAAAATATGAGGAGTTCGTCCATGAAAAGCAAAGCATGAAACTAAAACTCTAAAACTAAAGGGTATAGGTAAAAAAAAAAAAAATAGGCTAGGCATAAATCGATAGGCTGAAATATTAACTAAGAAATGAGATAAGGGCACCAATAAGATAGAAAAAATGAGTCGTAAATAGAAATAGAGTTCCGGTTCGAATTCGATAAATAATATGGATGATATTGTCTATAATGATAGTCAAATGAAAGACTTTCTCAAGACTTTTATTGATCCGCCTGAGATTTTGAAAATGAGTTGGTTGAACTTGAAAATTAACTCATTGAAATTGAATAAATAAACAATTGAATTGGATTCGATTGGATGGTACCAACGAAATCTAGTGCAGTGCGAAACCCCATTTATTATGGAATTATTATTGAATTAACCGATCAACTTGCTTTTCTATCGAACATTTTTTTATTTCAATAATTTTCGCAAAAAAAATTTCGACATATTATATTTTATTATGAGAATAAATCCTACTACTTCTGATCCTGGGGTTTCCGCGCTTGAAAAAAAAAACTTGGGACGTATAGCTCAAATCATCGGTCCGGTACTGGATGTAACTTTCCCCCCCCGGAAAATGCCTAATATTTACAACGCTCTGGTAGTTAAGGGTCGAGATACTGCCGGTCAACAAATTAATGTGACTTGTGAAGTACAACAATTATTAGGAAATAATCGAGTTAGAGCTGTAGCTATGAGTGCTACAGATGGTCTAATGAGAGGAATGGAAGTGATTGACACGGGAGCTCCTTTAAGCGTTCCGGTCGGCGGAGCGACTTTAGGACGAATTTTCAACGTGCTTGGAGAGCCCGTTGACAATTTAGGTCCTGTAGATACTCGCACAACATCTCCTATTCATAGATCTGCGCCTGCTTTTATACAGTTAGATACAAAATTATCTATTTTTGAAACAGGAATTAAAGTAGTAGATCTTTTAGCCCCTTATCGCCGTGGAGGAAAAATAGGACTATTCGGGGGAGCTGGGGTGGGTAAAACAGTACTCATTATGGAATTGATCAACAACATTGCCAAAGCTCATGGGGGTGTATCTGTATTTGGCGGAGTAGGTGAACGTACTCGTGAAGGAAATGATCTTTACATGGAAATGAAAGAATCTGGAGTAATTAATGAACAAAATATTGCAGAATCAAAAGTAGCTCTAGTATATGGTCAGATGAATGAACCGCCTGGAGCTCGTATGAGAGTTGGTTTAACTGCCCTAACCATGGCAGAATATTTCCGAGATGTTAATGAACAAGACGTACTTCTATTTATCGACAATATCTTCCGTTTCGTTCAAGCAGGATCCGAAGTATCTGCCTTATTGGGTAGAATGCCTTCCGCTGTGGGTTATCAACCCACCCTTAGTACCGAAATGGGTTCTTTACAAGAAAGAATTACTTCTACCAAAGAAGGATCCATAACTTCTATTCAAGCAGTTTATGTGCCTGCGGACGATTTGACCGATCCTGCTCCTGCCACGACATTTGCACATTTAGATGCTACTACCGTACTATCAAGAGGATTAGCTGCCAAAGGTATCTATCCAGCAGTTGATCCTTTAGATTCAACTTCAACTATGCTCCAACCTCGGATCGTTGGTGAAGAACATTATGAAACTGCGCAAAGAGTTAAACAAACTTTACAGCGGTACAAAGAACTTCAGGACATTATAGCTATCCTTGGATTGGACGAATTATCCGAAGAGGATCGCTTAACCGTAGCAAGAGCACGAAAAATGGAGCGTTTCTTATCACAACCTTTTTTCGTAGCAGAAGTATTTACGGGGTCCCCGGGAAAATATGTTGGTCTATCAGAAACCATTAGAGGGTTTAAATTGATCCTTTCCGGAGAATTAGATGGTCTTCCTGAACAGGCTTTTTATTTGGTAGGTAACATCGATGAAGCTACTGCGAAGGCTACAAACTTAGAAATGGAGAGCAAATTGAAGCAATGACCTTAAATCTTTGTGTATTGACCCCGAATCGAATTGTTTGGGATTCAGAAGTTAAAGAAATCATTTTATCTACTAATAGTGGACAAATTGGCATATTACCCAATCACGCGCCTCTTGCCACGGCTGTAGATATAGGTATTTTGAGAATACGCCTTACTGACCAATGGCTAACGATGGCTCTGATGGGCGGTTTCGCTCGAATAGGTAATAATGAGATCACTGTTTTAGTAAATGATGCGGAAAAGGGTAGTGACATTGATCCACAAGAAGCTCAGCAAACTCTTGAAGTAGCGGAAGCTAACTTGAGTAAAGCTGAAGGCAAGAGACAAACAATTGAGGCAAATCTAGCTCTCAGACGAGCTAGGACACGAGTGGAGGCTCTTAATATGATTTCGTAACTAGTTTGTTTTGGTGATTATGCCTATTGGATAGAATCAAATGCAATCAAATGTAATTGAATTCTAATGCAACGACAAACCAATTTCAATAAAAAAATAGAGAAATAAAGTAGGATGGAAAAGATACAAAATCAATAAAAGAAGATGAGTAGAAAAACTTATTAGATACCAGAGTCAAGGGTATGGTATCTAATAAGATATACCTACTATTGGATTTGAACCAATGACTCCCGCCGTATGAAAGCAATACTCTAACCACTGAGTTAAGTAGGTCATTTATCATCACAAAGAGAAAAAAATGGGGCCTATGACATCGATGGATTATAAATGAAATATTACTCATAGGCAATACCAATCAAAGAGATCACAAAAAATCGGCTGTTGGATCATGTAATATTCATCTTGACAATAAATTATCTACATGATAAAATATGTATAACTAGAACAAGCACAAGGGCTATAGCTCAGTTGGTAGAGCACCTCGTTTACACGCGCGCCAATGTTTTTCAGAGAAGTCCGTCATGGAATCAAAATATTTGATTTTATTGATAAATAGATGTCTTACTCTATGTTTTCGGGAATAAAACAAGAGAACAACAGCCTGACAAAAGGTTCGGTCCAATCCGGGCGTCCATTTACATTTAGGTTCGGTACCAAATAAACGGAACCCACCTTTGCGTTGGTTTGAGATATTGATAAGGTGAATATCCCATCTATTCAATGCTAGGCATAATGAGTATCAAGACCTCAAAAAATTCTTTTTTCGTCCTATCTTATGAGCTTTAAGGTGTATGAAGTTTCATATTTGCTTCTTTAAGTTAAGCGGAAGCGGGTCGATAGAGACATACTCCATTTAACTTAAGTTAATCTAGGCCAAAAGCAGACCTACGTCAGGATAATCCTTCTTTGAAACACTTTGGTAGTGCTCCTTTTTATTGGAATCAAAATAATGAATCCGAGCACACGGAGCCATCTCTTTATCTTTATGTCAAGAAAAAATATGGTAGACTAGCCGATATTTCTTTCAGTTTATGAAAGAGCCCAATGCACAAAAAAATGCATGTTGGGTCTTTGAAACGGTTCAAATCATTTTGATAATAATTAGTTTGATCTGTTTTACCGAGAAGGTCTACGGTTCGAGTCCGTATAGCCCTATAATCTAACTAGAATAAAAAAATAAATAGATTTTATTTCAATTTAGAATATGAATTTCTAATAGAAATTTCATTTTTAATAATAATAGAATTCTAAACAAAACAATTAGAATGCTATTTAAATTAAAATTCCTTTTCTTTAGCTCTTTATATCCTTTAGTTCCTTCTAATCAATTTATATAAAATTCAAATCCGAAGTGAAGTGAAACCGCGAGACTCTTAGTTTTATAGCTTAGTTTTATAGTATAAATAGAAATAGTATAAAAGTAATATATATATTAGAAATGGGATTCGAGTGGATGAATCGTGAGCGGAAGGTTGACACGTGCCGAAACAAACAGGCGAAACTAAGCAGTTCGATCCAAATGAAGTTTTGTTTTGACTAAAGAGTTATGGATGGCTTGACAATTCATTCCAATTCCAATCAACTAATCCGGCATATTTTCCGCATGCAAGGAGTCCGTCTATGTTTCTACTTTACGAATATGATATTTTCTGGGCATTTCTACTAATAGCAAGTGCTATTCCTATTTTGGCATTTTTGATTTCGGGAGTTTTAGCCCCGATTCGCAAAGGGCCAGAGAAACTTTCTAGTTATGAATCGGGAATAGAACCAATGGGTGATGCTTGGCTCCAATTTCGAATTCGGTATTATATGTTTGCTCTAGTTTTTGTTGTTTTTGATGTTGAAACGGTTTTTCTTTATCCATGGGCAATGAGTTTTGATGTATTGGGTATATCCGTATTTATAGAAGCTTTCATTTTCGTGCTTATCCTAATTGTTGGTTCAGTTTATGCATGGCGAAAAGGAGCATTGGAATGGTCTTAGCTCTTGAATATTCAGACAATAAAAATAAAGATAAAGAAAGTAAAAAAAAAAACATTGAAACGGTTATGAATTCCATTGAGTTTCCCTTACTTGATCGAACAGCCCCCCAAAAAAATTCAGTTATTTCAACTACATCAAATGATCTTTCAAATTGGTCAAGACTGTCCAGTTTGTGGCCGCTTCTATATGGTACCAGTTGTTGTTTCATTGAATTTGCTTCATTAATAGGCTCACGATTCGACTTTGACCGTTATGGGCTGGTACCAAGATCGAGTCCTAGACAGGCAGACCTAATTTTAACTGCGGGTACAGTAACAATGAAAATGGCTCCTTCTTTAGTGAGATTATATGAACAAATGCCTGAACCAAAATATGTTATTGCTATGGGAGCATGTACAATTACAGGGGGTATGTTCAGTACCGATTCTTATACTACTGTTCGGGGGGTCGATAAGCTAATTCCTGTAGATGTCTATTTGCCAGGTTGTCCACCTAAACCGGAGGCAGTTATAGATGCTATAACAAAACTTCGTAAAAAACTATCTCGAGAAATCTATGAAGATCGAATTAGGTCTCAACAGGGGAGTCGGTGTTTTACTATCAACCACAAGTTTTATATTGGACGAAGTACTCATACTGGAAATTATGATCGAGGATTACTCGATCAACCACCATCTACATCGATTTCGGAGATCCCTCTTGAAATATTTTTCAAATACAACAAGAGTTCAGTATCTTCCCCCGAATTAGTGAATTAGGCAGGATTTTTTTTTTTTTCACATTTTTTTACATAATAACAAACAATAATTTTCATAAATTTCATCGTAAATGTGAAATACTTAACTTATAGAGACAAATAGAAGTTTTATACAAATCAAAATGTGGGAGAGATAAAAAAGATGCAAGGTCGTTTGTCTGCTTGGCTAGCCAAACATGGGTTAGTTCATAGATCTTTGGGCTTCGACTACCAAGGAATAGAGACTTTACAAATAAAGCCTGGGGATTGGCATTCCATTGCTGTCATTTTATATGTATATGGTTACAATTATTTACGTTCCCAATGTGCCTATGATGTAGCACCGGGCGGACTGTTAGCTAGTGTGTATCATCTTACGAGAATAGCTTATGGTATAGATCAACCAGAAGAGGTATGTATAAAAGTATTTGCCCCAAGGTGGAATCCTAGAATTCCGTCTGTTTTCTGGGTTTGGAAAAGTGCGGATTTTCAAGAAAGGGAATCTTATGATATGTTGGGAATCTTTTATGATAATCATCCACGTCTGAAACGTATCTTAATGCCCGAAAGTTGGATAGGGTGGCCCTTACGTAAGGATTATATTGCCCCGAATTTTTATGAAATACAGGATGCTCATTAAATATAAATAATAAAATTAAATATAAAAAATAAGAAACTAATTTTCACTTCTACAACTCCAGGTATTCAAATAATGTTTGTACGTTCTCTTATAGACCAAAGAGCGTAATGGAAGTCTCATTCGCATTCTATTCTAAATGGGCTAAATAAAACGAAATAAAATATAAATCAAATACAAATAAATAATACAAAATAAATAGAATAAAAAAAAAATTGTTTCTATTCAAATAAATATATATATAATATATAAAAATAGAAACAATAAAAAATAGAAATAAAAAGGATAAATAAAAAAAAAAACAAGACAATTAAAAAAATACAATTAGTATTAGGATGACCTAAAAGAGTTTCGCATCATGAACTATGTACCACGCACAAAACTTAAATGAGTTCGACAAAGTCACATAGGAGGAAATGAAGAAATAGAATATGAAAAGAAAAGACAACGAAATGAGAGGAGGGCTTGGATTTTATTTGTACTGTATCTGAAATGAATCTTGGTTATTCCCACCTTTCAACTCCGCGAGACTATACCTTTGAGTCTTTCAACCAATTAATTTAACCTTTCTATTTTAATATGTATGAAGTATTAACTATCTAAAGTATTAACATTGTTTTTGAACGGTAAGAGACACCGTATGAACAAATAAAAAAGAAAAGGAAGTCAAATCTCATTTTTTTTTATTTTACAGATTTTATAGACATACTCTTTACTCATCTATTCTATAATTCTAGAAAGGGTATATTCTCAGACACCTAGATAGATAAGTATCTATCATGATATAGACTAGTAATGAATATGTATGTTGACCCATATCAATTCATTTGTAAAACGGATACTCATACAAATAAATCATGTGCCAGGAACCAGATTTGAACTGGTGACACGAGGATTTTCAGTCCTCTGCTCTACCAGCTGAGCTATCCCGACCATTATCCGTGCATCGTCCTTATTTTAATAGATAACTTGAGTTTATGTCAATTAAAAAGACAAAAAAAGTCTTACTTTATCCAGACCCTGTAATTTCTTGGATCTTCAAAAAGAAAACTTTATAAGTTTTAATACAGTACAAGAAATGATATGTATTGTTAATCATTCAAATTGGAAGTGGGGATACCTTCCTCAAAGATGTTCATTTGTACGCGTATCATATATATCACAAATATTGTAATAAGAAAAAAAAATTTCCAATCAGATCCATTTGTAAAAGAGTAGAATGATTGAAAAACATAACGAATTTTAAACCGCTAACGAAACGAAAAGAGCGGATCGGATAAATAATTGGGGAATCAAACGGGCCTTTTTGGGGATAGAGGGACTCGAACCCTCACGATTTCTAAAGTCGACGGATTTTCCTCTTCCTATAAATTTCATTCTTGTCGGTATTGACGTGTGGAATGGGACTCTATCTTTATTCTCGTACGATAAATTTTATTAATAAATATTCGATTCTTTCTTCAATTTGGATCGATTCACAACAACTCTTTCGATTTTTATTTATTATTTATAGAAATATAAATAAATAAAGATTCGGGTCGTCATTAATCATTTGAGATAGGATTTCAGTACATATACGTATGTATATAGGTTTATCCTTTCTGTAGTTTTGATATAAGGATTACGTTAATGTAATAACGTAAAGAAGTTAACCCCACTTGTTAGAACAGCTTCCATTGAGTCTCTGCACCTATCCTTTTTTTATTCTTGCTTTCTTCTGAACCCTTATTTGTTTTCGTAAAATAGGATTTGGCTCAGGATTGCCCATTTTTAATTCCAGGGTTTCTCTGAATTTGAAAGTTATCACTTGGTAAGTTTCCATACCAAGGCTCAATCCAATTAAGTCCGTAGCGTCTACCAATTTCGCCATATCCCCCATTTTTATTTTGTTGTTTTAAGATTAGGATCTCATTATGATGTCCTTCCTCGCTTTTTTCCTTTTTCTTTCATTTATGCCGGAATCTTTGAATTTATTAGATACCAATTCCTATATCGAAAAGTGTTTACTCCTATTTTTTTATTGTTTATCTCATTTCATCTCTATCGAAGATCCAGAGTTGATCCAATCAGAAATGATTCTATCATTTCTGTATCCGCAATTCAATATAGATATATATTATCTATACCAATATAGATTATGTATGCCTCTCTTTCTTTTATATCATTTTTATCGTGTAATTTGAGATACTCGAACGGTCGATTCTTTTTTTTTTTGTTTTATCTTTCCGAACGAAAGCGGAGGAATCTTTCATTATGATCTGGATTACGGCCTTCTCTTTTTCATTTTTTTTTTATTCGTAGCCTTTACTTTTTTAATTTCCTTAAGTTAAGGCGGCCCCTCTATAACATAACTAAAAATGACTAAAAAAAAAGAAATTTATTAATATAAATTTCTTATTATATTATTCTATTAATTTCTAATTGATCTAACTATTTAGAATTAGAATTATTTCAAATTAGAATCTATCTTAGAATCTATCTAGAATTAGAATAAATAAGTAAGATTAGAATGTGTAGAATAAGATTCTAATCTAATTAGATTCCATTTCGAATATTAATCGTTATGTTCGAGAATATATTCATTCAA
>JAPQVW010000632.1:0-22212 GCA_028535905.1 Quercus berberidifolia | reverse complement strand
ATTTTAGCTCATCAACAAGTTTGTTAGACAAAACAAGTTTAACATCCAAGTCCATATTCAAACATTCAAACTCTTTCAGCAATTCGTTGAGCTTAGCAATCAAATCATCCTTCTCACAAAATAATTTGCTCAAATCCTTATTAAACTTCTTAGCCTTTTTCTTCAAGAGTTTAATGTTAGGAATATCAACAACATCCAAAGATTCATGTAACGTAGCATCACAATCATGAGGATTGTTACTCATAGAGGCATTTTCACAAACACATAGCATGTTACATTCATCATTAACCAAATCATACAAAGAGGCATACAAAGCACTATTCATGGCAAATAAACACAAGGGGTCAAGGATTACACTTAGGTATTTAAATCACAACAAGTGTACCCGCTCTGATACCAATTGAAAGTTTAATAAGTGTATAAAATACCTTGAATGTTTAGACCCCCAATTTACAAATTACCAATTCAAGTTTAATATTAAACAATTAATGTGCAGAATATGAATATAAGCTTAATACAGAATTGATAAACAATCTAAACCAAATAAAATCACATCCACAGCAGAAATTAAATGGGAAAGATTAAGGGAAGAGAGATGCAAACACTTGGACAACTCTCGATGTGTTATCGAAGAGGAAACCGAAGCCTTCGGCGTAAAACCTCTCCGCCGTCCTCCAAGCGGTAAACAATCCATTAAAGAATGTAGTTGGGATACATGAACAGCAGAAGACCCTCCAAGCCCAATCTACTCAATGTACCTAAACCCTCCAAGCTCCTACTCCAACGAGGTTATACCGAACCTATTTCTTCTTTAGCTTACCGGATTCCGTTACTTGACCATAATATCAACCAATATGAAATTAGTCCCTTCTTAACTGCTTCTCAAACACCAAATGGCCTTCTCACAGATATGGGTATGGTGAGAAAATGTTTTTGTAATGTACCTCTCAAGGATTTGACAATGGAGAGGAAGAGAGTAGAAGAATTTGAAGAGTCTCTATGTGAAGATTGTGGATGAATCAATCTTATTTTTCTCTATGGTTTCTCTCTCAAAATTCTCTCTGAAAGCTCTCTGAATATCGTGGGTATAAGGGTATATATATAGTATAGTAGGGTGAGAAGGAATGTGAAAAGTCAGTTTTTCCCAAACAGGGTGTTTTGGAGACTTGGCCTCGCAACTGGGTTGAGTCGCGAGTTCAAGCCGTGAGCTAACGGCCTGGCCAACCTGGGACTTTTGTCCTGTAGTGCAACAGTTGGCGTGACTCTTCAGCTTTTAGCATGCTTGGCACGTGTGCAACTTCTGGCGGCTTGCAAGCCGCAAGCCACCCACAAGATCCAGTCGTGAGTTCCTGCTTTTTGCACAATCTTGAGCATTTCTTCACACTTTTTCACACACTACCCTTACATAATTCCCACCTAAATACAGGGTTATTACTTGCTAAAATACAAGCAAATTTGGTACGGAATAAAACTAACAAGATGGTTGATAAAATTCAACCTTACACATTTATTTTAATAAATCACTCTTGTGCCCTTGTTGGATTTTATATCCTTGATGCAATTACCTTGTGTTGTTGTATCGATTGAGTGTTGGACATGCAAATGATACTTTGCATTGAGCTTATTAGCTTGCATGTCCAGATGTTCATTCCTTGTATGAATGATCATTATGGTCACTATTTATAGTGATTGTTCATTTTTGGTCAAGCCATGCTTTATTGCTTTAAACTCTTTTGCTTGATCACATTGTGCTTGCTCCATATGCATTTTAAGTTTTCTGCTTACAATGATCATATTGTGTTTTTATTTTCAGGAAATACTTGTTCATATGGTTCAAGAGCTTCATAGATTCTAGAGTTAGGTGTGAGTGAATTTTGTTCAACTGTTCCCAACTCACATGTTAAGTCTAGAGTTTGTTTTAGGGTAATGTCACGAAATAGCCAAAGGGGGAGATTGTAAGGTTGAATTTATTCAATCATTTTGTTGGCTTTATTCCGTGCCAAATTTGCTTGTAATTCAGCATTTAAAAACCTTGTATTTAAGTGAGAATCATGTAAGGGTAGTGTGTGAGAGAGTGTGAAGAAAAACTCAAGAGTGTGCAATTAAGAAGAGCCTCACAATTGGATTTCGCAACTGGCAAGTCGTCAAAGGTGGCACACATGTGAAACATGCAGGGGAGCTGAAGGGTTACGCCAGTTGTTGCACTACAAGACAAAACTTCCAGTCTGGCCAGACAGTTAGCTCACGACTCAAACTCGCAACTCGTTCCAATCGCGAGGCCGAGTCGCCAGAACACCCTGTTTGGTTGTAATTGACTCTTCGCATTCCATACACACCTTACTATAAATACCCTTATACCCGCAAAATGTAGAGAGCTTCTATAGAGAATTTTGAGAAACAAACTCTAAAGAAAAACAAGATTGACTCATCCACAATCTTTATCATTTGATTCTCCAAATTCCTTACTCTCACCCTCTCCATTGATATATCCTTGAGAGGTACATTTAACCAAATCCTTATCTCATCATACCCATATCTATGAGAAAGTATTTTGGTGCTTGGGAAGCAGTTCAGAAGAGACCAATTCATTTTGGTTGATGCAATGGGCTATTGCGAGATCCGATAAGCTAGAGAAGACAAGATTCGACGTAACCCTTTTGGAGCAAGAAGTTTGGAGGGCTTAGGTGCACTGGGTAGATTAGGTTTGGAGGGTCTTCTGTTATTCATGTATCTCAACTTTATTCTCTAGTGGATTATTGACCGCTTGGAGGGCGGCGGAGAGGTTTTACGCCGAGAACTTCGGTTTCCTCTTCAATAACACATTGTTGTGTTGTTTTTGTGTTTCCATCTCTCTTCCCTTAATATTTGTCTTTTAATTACTACTGTGGTTGTGACTAATTTCCGTTTAGATTGTTTTACCAATTCTATTCTAGCTTATTATTATATTCCACACATACATTGTTTGATTATAAGCTTGTGTTGGTAATTTGTAAATTGGAAGTCTAAACGTTCATAGGTGTTTTATACACTATTTGAACATTCAATAAGAACATACAATTCAATGGTTAGATTTTCATAATTTACATTCAATAAAAAGATATAGGAGAAGTTTGAAGAGTTTTTATCCAAATTAGTTTGAAGAAGAGAAACATTTTCCTATATATTATCTTAATCAATTAATTGAATTGGATAATTTTTCTAATCTCTCTCCATATTGATCTATGGGCCCACTACCAAAATTAGGAGTTGGCTGTAAGAAAATATGTACTACAATAGGAGACGTAAAAATCTGTACCGGTAGACTATTAGAATTAACTCTTGGCCCCTTAAGGGACATCTGACCTAGGTGGACCTAATGAACTTGAAAAATGTATCGAAAATTCAAAACTCTTAAGTTTCATCTATCACACAATCAATCTATAAGATTTCTAAGGTGTCTCACAGGGTAGGTAATGGAATAGATTAATAAAAAAACTGGAACAGTCCTTTCTTTTCTTGGGTAGAGAGAGAAGAGGGTTTCTCTTCTCTTGAGGATGATAATGTTTTAAGGGTTGCAAAACGTATTTAGTCTCAAAGATAGCGTCTTTCCCCCTCACTGTCCCAAGTACTCGAAATTGATATTTTCCAAAAAAATAGAAAGTACTTTAAATTAAAACAAACAATATCTATACTTTAGGGAGGAAAGGAATACACATTTGTTTATATTTGTCTCTGAAATATTTTTATGTTCTATTTTTTACCTTTATGTTGAACACTAACAAAAATAATTAACGAGTCAACAAGATGACCAAATCTTGAAAATTTAAAGTTTTCAGTACGAAACAAAACCTGAGCTATATTAGTTTTTTGACGAAAAAAAAGAGTAACATGAGCTATATTTTAGGCATGAAATGAATTTTTTAACGTTTATGAATTTGTAAGGTTGCATCCTTGCAATGGATAAATGCAACATAAAACACTTGTAAAAAACTTTTTTTTTTTTAATTATTTTAAATTCAAATATATGCATGTGTGTTGTATATCTACTTCTAGTTAACTAGATAGTCCAAGGAGCGAAAAGGAAAACAATGTTCCAAGGAATACCCCGAGCAAGATAGTTCAAACTACGCATTTTGTTTTCCCCAATGATACAATGGGGTTTCAAAAAACGCAAAACCTAGTGCATGAACATTCAATTTCAACCGAATAAGTTTGGCCCAGTAAGAATCCCTTCAAACATGAAAAAGGTGTTTCTAGGTTAATACAACAGGGGCAAATTTGATGTGAGGTGTCCATGTGGTAAAAGATGGTAGTACGAGAAGCTAACCCGTTGGCTATTGTGCATTCATTTCCACAGAAGATAATAATAACTTGGGTGGCCTGGGTGCAAGGGTAAACAAAATTTTCCAAGGAATCTGAACTATCTATTTCATATGTGCTTCACAGTTGCTCATGTTACAATAGATAAAGGTAGCACTACAACAGTCTCATACCATTTAAGGTCTTGTGTTTAATCAGTACATAAAGACTATCAATATAACAAACATGTAAGTCAATGTATGAACCATAAGTGACGTATAAATGCAAATTACACCTTCAAATACCATAAAAGTGAACTGTTTGCTGAGTGGTGTAATGGATACCGAAAATGTCAGATCTTTCCTTTTGTTCTTTTTTTCCCCCTCTTTTGGCAGCAGGGTCCTGGGGTTACACAATGCCTAGTAAAGTACATTATTCATCATCATCATCATCATCATCATCATCATCGTTATTATTATTTAGATTTACAAATGAAATTCACACTATTCACGTTTAATATTGTAAATTTCATTAATTTAATGACTGTTAAATTATTATAAATAAAAATTTTTGATAGGTTTTTTTTGTTATGTATTCGAAAGTTCATAGTCATTTTTTAAGTTAGTTCAAATGAGTTGGGTGATTTTTTTTTTTTTTTGGTCTATTTTAATATAAGGTGTTACTTTTTTTTTTAATACTCACTTTTATCGAATTATCTATTTATATTACATTTCATTCAAATATTAATTTTTCTTAATTTATTTAAAATTATTTTTATTTCTTCACACATAACAACTAGCATTCATTTTTTTTTTTGGGTCCTCAACATACATAAATAAATAATAAAAAACTAAATACAAAATGAGTTATATTAGCATAAATTTACACGATTATTGTAGCAATCATGTATCTTTACACAACTTTACATAATCTAATATGAGTGAATTTTGAGTTTCGTTGGCTAAAATGTCTTCTTGCTTTTTTATATCATGTATCTCCAAGTTAGATGGGTTCGCACTCTTTAATTTGGAAAATCATTGTTATCTTTAATCAATGTCCATACATGAATTTATACAAGGTTAATTTCATTCTAAATAAAGATAAACACTAATTTCACACAATTTACTGATAAAATTAATCACAAAACCTCCTAATCTAAAGACTACACTACACTTCTAACCCCTAAAATTTGGTAGTTTTTTAATTTCGAAATCTTAAGTCTGAGATTTTTCGTTGATCAACCAAGTTTGGTTTTATATTCAAAATGCTCAATTCTTCCAACTTTGTGACTAAGAGTGCGTTTGGGAAGCGCATTTTGCGCTTCCCAAACGCACGTTTGCGTTTAAGAATTTTTTTTTTTTTTTTTTTTTCAGCGAATGAACAGTAAAAGTACTGTTCATACACTGTGCGGGAGACAAATTTTACTGTGCAGAGACAAATTTTACTGTTTATACACTGTTTGAGCACTGTTCATGAGACCCACAATCACTTTATTCAGAAAAAAATATTAAAAATGGGTCCCACGGTACTATTTACACATTTAAAAATTATTTTGCTACAGTGTTTTTCAGTTTTCAGTTTCAGTTTTCAGTTTTCAGCTGTATCCAAACGGACCCTAAGAGTGCGTTTGGGAAGCGCGTTTTGCGCTTCCCAAACGCACGTTTGCGTTTAAGAATTTTTTTTTTTTTTTTTTTTTCAGCGAATGAACAGTAAAAGTACCGTTCATACACTGTGCGGGAGACAAATTTTACTGTGCAGAGACAAATTTTACTGTTTATACACTGTTTGAGCACTGTTCATGGGACCCACAATCACTTTATTCAGAAAAAAATATTAAAAATGGGTCCCACGGTACTATTTACACATTTAAAAATTATTTTGCTACAGTGTTTTTCAGTTTTCAGTTTTCAGCTGTATCCAAACGGACCCTAAGTGTTTGTTTAAGACAAGCTGAAAATTTTAGTTTATTTACAATTTCAGCTTGTTTTTGCTACTATTTATAAATCTCACTGCATTTTTTAGTACTATTCATGAATCTCACTGTACTATTCAACTAACTTTTACTTTTATCTACAGTACTTTCAACAAAAAGTTTTCTATTTTAGTTAAATAAACTATTCCCAAACGAACACTAATTTGGAGAAAGAGAGGAAATTGTTTTTTTAGACTTGACGGCTAATAAAAAAAAAGAAATCAAACTTGATAGACCAAAATAAAAAATCTTAAAGATAAAGGTCTAAAATGAAAATAACCCCATACTTCAAGAGTCCAAACTCAAAAGTAAGATTTATTTCAATCTTTATTTACTATTTTATTTAAATGCATCACGACAAATTCCTAATCTTATCTTAAAAGTACAAGTAATTTTAATCTTAAATGTTGTTCTTCTGGAGTTGATACTCTCATTTTAACGTTCTTGAAGCCTTTTATTTTGCAATTACATGCATTATTGTTGAGTGAAAATACACTTTGAGGCTTGGTTTTGCTTGAAGTAAACCAATTGACTCTCTTATGTTTGTGATTTGCTCATTTAATTAGAGCCAAGTTATAGACAATGAATTGAGCAGCTAGAAGCTGAACTTGGTGTAAAAATAAATAAATAAATAAAGCTGATAGCAATGCACTCTTTAGTAGATGTGAGAGATGTTCTTCATACTGAATGCTCATCTTGATTAACTTTTATATGGGTTGTGATCAAATTGAAGATTCGCACAACCATTAAAAAAAAAAAAAAAGACATCACACTAACCAAACTAATTTCAATCGACTTACACACAGTCAACATAGTGATGAAACTGCATAATCTAAATAAATCAAGGCATCTCAATGGCCAAACTACTCAAAAACCTAAGCAATTCTCTCAGCACAATAACCCCAAAGCAAGCTAGACTTAATTTTAATTTATCCACTTTAATTGCTGTGATAATCCTGCTATTCGAATTTGAAGATTGTGGACCTTTCCAAAGGTTAGACAATGGAAAAATTACGGAGAGAATGCCATGTGCCATCAATTTATCTTACTTAAAACAGCTGAAACAATCACAATTAGCAAAGAACAAAGACTACTGTTGAATAAACTGAAAAACAGTTGCTTTGAAAAAGAAGCACGAGACTTCCTCAGTTCCCTCACAAACCTGCAGAAGGATGAACAGTTGAACCTTTAATTCATCTTTGAATAACATGAACTTTTATCTAATTCAGATGCACTTCTTAGTTGCACATTTTACAATCAGATACTCTTGACACATTTGAGTACACCTCATACACGTATCATAATTTTTACTGAATGTGACATTGGATATATAATTTTCTGAACATCATAAATTTTCAATCTAATAGAAATGAATTATAAATTAACATAAGACACCAGATGAATCAATGATTTACCAGAATTTTCAAATTATCTGATTTTGGATCAATTCATGCTAGAGGGTCAAGATGCTTTGATTTCTTACATTTTTTGTAAACAAAATCACTATATTATGCACCACGATAATAAATATAATTAGCCTTGATAAATAAATATTATAATGGAAGAGCTAGAACTGTCTCATACCATTCAAAGTCTTATTTTTAACAAGCACGTATATGGATGAAGTCATGAAGTTCATGCAGCTCCTTTGTTGCAGTTGCAGCTCTCCTGGCTCTCAAGCAGGCTGTCCACCATCGCCTCTCCTATGACTCCATTTCCATTATTGAAGTCCTCTAGCATCCTTTAGTCAATGTACCAGATTTTAGTACTCCTTTTTTGTCAACCATTTTCGATTAACTTAATTCCCTATCATGTAGGGAATTTTCAATTTGTAAACAGAAATATTAGCCGTTTAGCCCCACAATATTGCATGTTGGCATGCCCACTGTAAATGGGATGGGCCCCTAAATATATCTATTCTCTTCAAGATTGGGACATGTCCCAAGGCTCTAGATGTGGTTTTGGGCATATTCCTCTTTTGCCTTGATTTGTAATTTTAATTACAAAAAAAATTACATATAGATTCCATATAACAAAAATGCAAGTCAATGTACGAATCATGCATGAAGTAAACACACAAATTACACCTTCAAATACCATAAGAGTGAAATGAGCACTGCTCATCAAAAAAAAAAAAAATTGAGCACTGTACCCAAGAAACAAATATATAAAAATATAAGAGGTACTGTTCATGTAAAGGTGTGGAAAAAAATGTCTAATCTTCCTTTATTTCTTAAATTTTTTCTTCCTTCTTTGACAGTAAGGTATGAAGTTTCACATTGCCTGTTAATGTAACATAAATTCACTTTTCATTATTATTACTAAGATTAACAAATAAAATTTACATTCTAATCATGTCCATAGTTTTCACTGTAAAACTACTAACCTTCGGTTCCTCTTTTGTTTGGGCTTTTCCCAATGCTTCAGTATGTATGATACTACCTCTTTCAGTGAGGCCTTCCTCCCTTCTTCGTAATTCCATAGCTCTGATATTACATACCCACCACTTGGGTTGTACTCATTCTTTTCTGTCAACGCTGTGGTCACTGCCTCATAAAGTTCATCACCATACTCATCTTTTAGACCTTTCAATTTCTCGTCGTCTTCATTAATTATATTCTGCACAATCCAATATAAAGTTATAAACCATCAGTAAAAATCTGACAGAAGGAGAAGCAAAGAAAGGAGCATTTGGTGCAAATTAAATAAGAAAAAATTGAAGGCAGAAGTTCAAGCTAACAGGAAAACAGTCATGGAGATATTTTGCAGTTCTAATAAATGGTTGAATAATATGGTGAGCTAAACTGCAAATAAATAAATTATTTATAATGGTGTTAAATAATCAAGAGCCTTAAAGTTTAATTGGTTGGCACCTCCTGGTGTTTCCAAGATATCTAGAGTTTAAAAGCCCCCTCCCCATTGTAACTATTAAATTACAAAAAGAAAAAAATAATGGTGTTAAATTATTAAATGCATACCACATAATTTCCTTCTTTACCCATGACAATCTTAAAAGGATGCCAGCTTGAATCCCTGAGGCAATCCTCCCAAATTGAGCACAGCTCTGCACCTTTCTCTCCTGCTTCCAGGTCATAATATTTTCTCTTGGCTGCTCTGTAGAATGGCTTAAGTTCAAGATCTCCCATTCTCTTGATTCCAATAAAATCAGAACTTCCAAATTCTTCCAAACCCTGCAAACCAAGTAAATTCAACGTTATAGGCCATATTGGAAAGGCATTACCTCAATAATAACATATAAACAACATTTAAAAATATCTCAATGTCCATCCATGTCTGTTCAGCATCCAAAAGTGCACCATCTTTCTTATCTTTCTTCCCCCAACCCCATCTTTTATTATGATCAACAATACAAAATCACTTAAAATGCCCCTGGCAAAGAAAACTAAACACTGAAATCTGAACTTAACACATGATTGAGATGATCAAATGATACATTATTTAGCTTGTCAATTAGCACAAGTCTTCAACAATCAACTTCAAAAGCCATTAAACTGGTAATTAACAACTACTATACATTGTTGTAGGAGCTTAAGTCTACAAAATTTACTTCTTCAATGAGCAGGTTCTGTTAAATGTTACATCAGATCCCAAAAATATCCACCAGAACAATAAATGTAGTTTACACACAAAGATATACTTACATTGATCAACTCCTCTCGAACCCCTTGCAGTTCATCATTACTAGCTCGCTCCTTAACAATAAGACTTTGGATTGTTGCTTCCATCTGCTCCAAGTCTTCTTCTTTCTGTTTTAAAGACCATTGCGTCAGCCATTCCTCCAGAAATACATAAATGTATAAACTCGGATGATTTTCAGGTTGAGGCATATATGTAGTAAAAAACAAATGAAAAAGCATATAACATTTTAGCAATACTTACATCCATCAATTTCTTACAAACCTCCTGCAATTCATCGTTACTTTTACGCTCCTTGGCAATAAGATTCTGATTAAGAGATTCTATTTCAGCCATAGCTACTTCAGTTGCTTGCATCTTTTCCTTGATCTCCATATCAACGTCCTCTGCACTGCCAGATACTTGTCTGAAAGCTTCAAGTTTCTTTTTTAGCTTAGAAACTCTTGATTGAAATTTCACTTTTCCTTTCTGTCATTGGTAAATCATTTCAAATAAAAATCATAAGAAATTTAATAACTTATACATACTAAACAGTAACCGAAGAAATTTCAGGAAAAAGAATCCATAACACACCCCTTTATCCTCTGCAAACCTCAATGTAGATTTTAAAAATCTCTCCATTTGATCCTCTCCTATGCTCAACCTTTGTTTGGCATTGTCGAGGTTCTTTTCTAGCTCTATAATCCTAGCATGGAGATTCGTCTCTTCCCTCTGCCATGAATAGCCAATCAAAGTTTCTTGTATGAGATTTATGGAATGGATATACATATCATATGCAATCATAATTTTAATAATTAAGTTAAGTCCGAGAGAAAATATCAAAAGAATGAATACTACACCACTTGATCCTCTAACAATGCACTGACAGACTTCTCCATAAATGTCGCTGCAGTTAAAAGAAATCTCAAGGTCAATGAATTGCAGAACTTTTTTCGAATGATGAAAAACCAAAAAATAAGTAAAACAGAAGGTTCTTAGATAAAGGGATCATTCCGATTTCTAAAAAAAAAAAAAAACTCAGTAGGAAATAATAAATTAGAATTTGAATCAACATTTCAAAAATTTTAGCTTGACAACGTTTTTCAAATGATGAAATGCCAAAAATATAAGTAAAACAAAAGGTATTTTTTTTTATTATTCTGTAATACAAGTTTATGATGTGAAATATCAATTGTTTTTTTACTAATCTTAATGCAACCATAGAGCTTAGTTGAGTTTCTCATTGTATAGCCAAAAGACAAAAGGAAAAACTAATGAGACAACAATTGTATCCTTTTGAACACTCTCTGTTATTGTAAGTCATCATGAAACGAGCACAACCAAGCATAACGAAAACGTGAAGAAAGAAAGAAAGAGAAATGGCAAGTCTTACCTTAAAAAGGCAGTCTACGATGAGCAGCTGCTTCCTCAAGTAAATCAATCGCAGACCTGAACAGGATTTATGTAAACGAACTAGATTTGGCTCTTGGTCGTTTCATATGGAAAGAGAGAGGAAGTTGAAGAGGTAACAATTTTTTTTTTTTTTTTTTTTTTTGGTTTGTCTTTTCAGATTCTGAAGAAAGATCGTTTTATCAAAAAATATCTGAAGTCTCAACGTAATGAGTAATGACTTACGCATCGGCAGGGCCGGCCTTAGGCTTAGGCCGATTAGGCCATTGCCTAGGCCCCTTACTAGAGAAGGCCCCAAACGTGGGGGCAAATTTTTATTTATTTTTATTTTTAATATATAAATATTTTTGGGAGGTATTAAAATATTTTAGTTTACAATTTTTTTTACTATTAAGAAAGCTCAAAGAATTAAGTAATGTTAGAGATAAAGATAAGACAAATTTAAATAAATAAGTTTTACAAATAGACATATTACTAATCACAAATAATTCAAATGTTAAAAATATTATAAATTTTACTACATAAATTTTATTTATTTAATTATTTTTATACAAAATAAAAATTCTACTCTAACCTAATCTAAGTGTATATAACTCTCTTCTAGAAACTTAAATTTCGGCCATTACCCCCCACACCTCACAAGAATTTATATTTGTGGAGTGATCACTGCACCAAGGTGCGTGGTGGTCTCCATAACTTTTATAATTTGATGTGACAATGAATATGATAAATGGATTTCAACAAACTATTGAATGCATTTTTGAATGAATATTTGTGATTGGTGATATATTTTTGTAATTCTCATATTGTAAATTTTATAATATTTCTAGTATTTTTGTAAACCTCATGTCATTGATCACATTCATTACATTACTGGTTTGTAGTAAAATTGGTTATAACTTTAGCATTTTCTAAAAAAAAAAATCATATTAAAAAGTAAAAAGAATGGATTTAAAAAAGATTATTATATAAAATGCTAGTTAAATATTATTTAATTGATAATATAAAGGCTCCATTTGAAGATTTTGCCTTAAGCTTCCAAAACACTTGGGCCGACCCTGTGCATCGGTATCTAAAGCATATTGCAAGTGAGCTTTGGTTTTGGTAGGTCCAGGTTTGTATAACCAGTTGACCAAGTAAAACATTCACATCATTCCCCATCAGTGTTTATAAAATTATTAAAAAAAAAAAAAAAAAAAACTCTATATTTCTTCCAACCATCCTCCAAAATTTCCCATTAAAATTCATCACAGCTCCTGCCTACTGTAACACTTATTATTTATTTACATACTAACTTGTAACATCATGTGTGGGAGGAACGAATCTTTCCCCAATCAGGTATTGTTCGCTTTGGGAATGGGCCGAGGAGGCCGATGCCACCCGCACGAATTTGCGTAATCCCACATTAGAGAAAGACGCCTCCCACCTGCAGCTTATAAGCATGAGCTCACAAGTGGGGTGTACCCATTAAGTAGATATCCCAAAGCAAATGATACCTAATTGGGGAAAGATTGGTTCCTCCCACAAAAAGGCGCCTTTTTGTGGGAGGAACCAATCTTTCCCCAATTAGGTATCGCTTTGGGAATGGGCCGAGGAGGCCGATGCCACCTGCACGAATTTGCTCAAGGTAGCCGGAGGTCAGGTTTAGAGAGGTCAAGACCCATGTCCAACCGTCGAAGTTGTTGGATCGAGTGGCGGTGGGTCTAGCACGAGTAGGTTAGGTAGGCCGCTTGGACACCCCTACTTAGGAGGGAATGATTTGATCATGACATCATCACTCGAAATTAAATTTTTTAAACATTTAAAAAAATTACATGAACATTCAATAATTTATGTGACTAAAATGTTTTTGTACTCAATTAATGTGTTTGTTGAAAACTTTTTTAAAAGCTAAATAAAATAAGAGGTTTAATTTTTTAAGTGTAAAATATTATTTTCATTCCTAAACTTTATCAAAAAAATTCTTTTTTCACTCTAAACTATTGAAGATGTTTCATTTTTTGTCCTTAAACTTTTTTTTTTAAAGATATTTTTTTCATCTAGGAATGAGGAACAAACTTTTGGTAAAATTGATGGACCAAAATAATATTTTAGTCTTAAAAAATGGTATTGTAGAAAAGGAAGTAAGTGGACTCGCAATAAGAAAAATGGTAAGGAAAAACATAGAGTGGAACCCATAAATAATATTTCTTAAGTCCCAAATTATATGGCCTCTATTTCATTTTGGAACGTCCTAAAATGAAGCCATTTTTGAAAAGCCAACAAATAAATTTTCTAACGTATCCATTATTTTATTTAAAAATTCAATATTTCTGTTTGACTAAAATTTAAATTATTAAGGATAGTTTTGAAAACTCTTATTTTTTATTATTATTTAAAAGTCAATACGTTAATTGATTCTCCCTTAAAATGTTGGATTTTCCAAACAAACCAAATAAAATGGGATATTTAGAGTATTTGGCAGTAACTTTTTGGCCAAAAACCACGGGAAAAAATAAACTACTTTTGTTGGAATGAAAATTCTTTGTTCTGGGATCCTGTTACATCCGCAAACTATTTCACTAAATTTTTACAAACTTTTACATTGTGAAATTTTGACTGATTCTCATTTTCCCCGTTGACATCATTTTTCCACTTGTGCATAACTTATCCCCATTTTGGTAGTACTGGGCCATAAGGTCGTAGAAACCCTGACCCCACCAAAACCAAAGCTCACTTGCAATCTGCTTCAAATACTGATGCACAAGTCGCTACGTTGAGATCTTTTATAAAACCATCTTTCTTGAGAATCCAAAAAGACAAAAACTTGTTAACCTCTTCAACTTCTTGTCTCTTTTCTTGTTAGAAATATTGAAATCAATAGTATTGTATTTCATAGTGAAAGAATATACATGAGTGCTTTTATATAGGAGGCATATGTGTGCAGTACAAGTAAAAGTGTAATACAAGAATGTATGCTATACAAGTAATCTAGTTGGGCCTAAAGCCCACAACACTATACACATTAATAGCCCCCCTCAAACTCAAGGTGGATGTGAGACCAGTTTTAGGTTGTTAACCAAATCACAAAGGCATCCCTTAGAATGTGACTTGGTGAAAATTTCTACAAGTTGATCTTTGGAGGAGACTGAGAAGAGCTTGAGAGCCCCATGGAAAATATGATAACGGATAAAATGACAATCAATCTTGATGTGTTTAGTCCGTTCATGGAAAACATCATTGTAAGTAATATGAATGGCACTCTGGTTGATACAATAAAGAGGAGTAGCAGATGATGTGGACAGACCTAAGTCCTTAAGAAACCATCGTAGCCAAAGAAACTTAGATGTGGTATCAGTAAGAGCACGATATTCTGCTTCAGTACTGGATTGGGCCACAAAGGTTTGTTTCTTACTTCGCCAAGAAATCAAAGAAGAACCAAGGAGAAAGTAATAACCAGTAGTGGACCTGCGATAAGTGGGATCTCCTGCCTAAGCATCAGAGGATGCATAGAGTACAAAAGGAGACTGAGCTGAGTAGAAAAGGCCAAGACGCTTGCAATAGTTGCAGAACTTTTTGTTGGTCTACCTGCGATGATTGCTAGAGCCAGAGGAATCACCTGATTGCTGATGTTGCTCTATGGGTGGAGCAGAATGAGTAATAGCCAAAACATTAAGCTTATTCTGGGCCTGAAGGGTTGTAAGAGGAGCTTCTTCTCTAACCAACATGTTTACATCAGTATCAAGAGAGGGAGGAGGACTACGATTAAGAAGCTGACCTTGGATGGGTTCAAAGTCCTTGTGAAGTGACATCAGGAATTCATAGAGACAAAATTCATCTCTAACGGTAGCATATTGCTAAGCATCCTTTGAGCTTGCTCAAGTTTGATCAGAAAGGTTAATTTGATCCCAAATGAAGCAAAACTGATTTTAATAGTCATTGATGGATTACCCTGGTTTTTGCTTGAGTTGATGCAATTCAACCACTAACTGATATTTCTTGGATCCGTGAGTAGTGGAGTACCTTTTGGCCAACATATCCCATGCTGATTTTGCATCATCAAAGCTACCCAATAGATTAGAGATGGAGAAAATGGAAGTGTTCCAAATCCATGTGAGGATCATGTGGTTGTGACTATCCCATTCAATCATGCAACTGAGGAAGGCAGCATCTTCTTCACTTGCCCCCTTGACAGGAATAGTGATTGCACCAATATAATATTATCAGAGCATGCGACCCTTAAGAAAACTACACATAACTTGAGAACAAGATAAGTAATTTTTATTCCCTTCCAATATAGTATTGATGGGGCAAGGAAGAAAAATATCATTTTACATTTAGAGACATAATATGCAAAAACAAACTGCAAAAATGAAATCTACGCGAAAAACTGGGTAAGAAGAACCTTGACAACAAAAGTCAACCCTAGGAAAAAGTCAAGAGCTCGGTCAAAGTCAACGGTCTAGTCAACAACCAAAGTCAACCCGATTAACAGTCAGCAGATATGACAACAACAAGATGACGTGACTCTGATGTCAGTTGATGACTGGATGCTAACGTAAGCTAGGGCTAACGTGGCACTGATGACGTCACGGGTGATATCAGCCTGGAGTTGTCAAGAGTGTTGGAATCATAGGAGTGGACAAAAAGGTTCGAATAGAACTCTTTGATCAAAGTAGCCGGAGGAGCAATTTGCTTGTGTTCGACACATGTATAATGATTACATACCAAGTGGCAACTAGTTCTTCGATCGAATGATAGCACATTTTACAAGAAGACCGTGCTTCCATTCCGGACTGATTTCTTCTAGATGGAATATCATGTTTCCAACCATTTCTGGTGACATTTTAAACTCACCCACCTGAATTTCAATCCAATTTCCTAAAGCGTCTTCTTCCAAACTGTGATGGCGTCTTATCTGTTCTAAATGTCGGGGAATGATAGTAAGGTTCAGCGAGAAATTCAATATATTGTTGCCTTCTTTGACCTTTACAACAAATATAATTTCATACAAAGTTCCTGGTGAGAGATTAACCGTCCAAATCATCCCTGTAATTTTTAACCAACATACTTTTAATAGCTCAGCCACTTCAATGTCTTCACCACTGCAAATGATATGTAAGATTAAAATTTTAAATGGTTACAGCTTGGCAAGAAGCCTCTAACCTAAAAAAAAAAAAAAAAAAAATTAAAAAAAAATTGCTATAAATACTCCCAAATTCAGTGTAAATTTTTTCCTATTCTTGTTTTGGCTTGAATTTAGGTACAAAGAACCTTACCCCGCCACATAGAACCAAGGTAATTAAACCTGGACCGGGCACTAACCAGATTCACATAGCAATAAAGTTATGTTCAGTTGTTACACTCTCTCTTGGTATTACATTGTAATTTTCATAACATCTATTATCATCATTTTTAAGTGATGATGCATTTTTTCACAAACTTTTATTCCACTTTTGAAGTTAATTACATTTGAGTTTCTTTTCTTGAACCAAGTGTTCATCATTACCCCCTCAAAAAAAAAAAAAAAAAAGTGTTCACCATTATATAATTATATGACATCACAAAGTCCAGAATAGTATCTTCAGATTCTTTCCTTACTCTATACTCGTGGCCTCTACGAACTCTGTGAAAAGCTCCCTCTTATCTTTTTCAACATGACTATTCAGGTCTACCTCAATAAAAATATTTTTCTCATTTGGTCACCCATGATTTAATCCATTTATGTCCTAAAATATTTTCTAAATGGATTCCTCGAATCCCATTTGAGAAGCATACACGTTGACTGTTCATCGTCTCTTATCATAAAACATGATTTATTAATAAAGTTTGATCGCATATATATATCCTGCTATCCCTCCATGCAACTATTATAAGTTCCTTGTGTAGTTGTTTGTTTTATTTTTCTTTTTCTATTTTGTATAAGTCCATTATAATTAACTACACTTACAGAACCTGAATAATGTTTTATAAAAATTTTCTTATATTATAAATAAAAGTTCCTTGATGAAATTTAAAATAAAATAAAATAATAAAATTTTAAAAATAAAAAAAAATAAAAAAAATAAAAACTTATGAATTAGGCCTGTTGCTTCTCATGCCATCAATTTTCAATGATTTCAATGCTGAGTGACCCTAAACATAAAATGAACTTCTCAAGTTATTTACTTCCGATTTCAATGCTGAGTGAACCTAAACATAAAATGAACTTCTCAAGTTAAACTTACCTTGCATCTTTGTCATAGGTCCATATCCAATATTCAGAATTATCACCCCAATCCATAGTAAGTTCTCTAGCAAACAACATGAAGCAATTCTTATTTAACTTCTTGTCGACAAAATATTTCTGCAATAGCCAAAAAAAAAAAAAAAAGGAATATGAAAAGCAATAATTATGATGGGGGGTCATTGGGTGAAATCACACAACAATGATAATAATTAAAATTTATATTTAATGCTGTTTAGGACTAAGATAACTTTTGATATTTATTCAAACTGAATTAAAAGACATGCAGATTGCCTCATAAGTGGCCCTTAAGACCTCTGGTAGACTGAGATTATGATGCAAATCACGTTATGAAGAAGAAAGAGTTTTTAAATGTTTTCCTTTTCCTATTTGAATTAGGATTTATTTACTCTATTACATTGAATAAAAATCATTTTCCTAGTTGAATTGGGATTTTAATTGTTTTTCTTTTCCTAGTTAAATTGTTTTTTCTTTATCAAGTAGAAGTAGGTTTATTAATTATTTTCCTAAAAGGAGTAGGATAACTTCTATTCCTATATATACTCTTTATAGGGTGGTGGTTTAATATCATGTGTTTATTAATAAAAGTTTGCTAGAGAGGTTTTCTCTATTATTTTGCCTACTAACCTAGTGTTCTTGTAGAATTTAGGTTTCGTGGAAGAGTTGTAGTAATTGTGTGTTATAGATTCTGCTTCTACATGCCTACGTTGCATCAGTTGGTATCAGAGCATGGCTAGGTTCCTATCATGTCACGGAGAGGATCATGTGGGGGAAGGCACACTGCCGTAGATGGTGAGTATGAACGCGATGAGATTGCATGCAATACGCAACTAGAGGCACCCTTTTAGCGGACGGAAGAGCAGTTTGAAGCGCTGATAGAGCAGCTTGCTACCTTAGTCGTTATTAACCAGCCTCGAAACCGTAGTCCAACTCTACGTTTTGTGGAGGAGGATGAAGTAGGCTATAATGTTGAGGATGAGATGGAAAATCCGTTTGCTTTACATAGAAGGAGGAGGGAGAAACCCTTGGTTTCATACAATTCATACAGATGGGAATCTAGGTTCAAATTAGATATTTCAGAGTTCAAAGGTTGTTTACAACCTAAAGAATTCCTAGATTAGGTTGCTACGGATGAAGAGATTTTGGAGTTTAAGGAGGTGCCGCAAGACAAGAGAGTTTCTTTAGTGGCTACCAAATTCAGAGGACATGCTGCTACATGGTGGTAGCAATTAAAGCAATGCCGTATTCACCAAGGTAAATCTAAAATCAATACTTGGGAGAGGTAAATCTAAAATCAATACTTGGGAAAAAAAAATTGAAACATATGCGTGCTGCATTCTTGCTCCATAATTATATGCGTACATTATATCAACAGCTACACAATCTTAGACAAGGTACACAATCTGTAGATGAGAATACTCGAGAGTTTTATCAACTTGTAGTTAGAGTTGACCTTGCGGATTCGGAAGATCAATTAGTTTCACGTTATATTGGGGGTATGAAGCAACAATTTCAAGATACTTTGAATTTATTTAACCCAATTTCCGTATCCGAAGCCCATCAGAGAGCTTTGCATTTAGAGAAGACAAAGAATAGGAGGACTAATATGGTTTCAAATAGTGGTGGCAACCGACTACCACCAGTAGCTCCTCCTTATGGTGCAACTACATAATCTACACAAGGAAAAGGCCAAGTTAATCAAGCTAATCCACAACCCAACCGCACTGCAACTAGTAGTTCTGGCCCTCAATGTTTCAAGTGTGATGAGACAGGGCATAGAATGGCTGATTGCAAGAAGGGTGGCTGGTATGGTAAGGGTTTATTTATTGAGAGTGAAGAGTACTGATGATCATTTAAATACCTTTGATGATGGCCCTTTGTTAGTTACGAGAAGGGCATGTTTCACACCTCGCAAATCTAAAGGGGAGGATTGGCTCCGAAGCAATATCTTTCAAACTACATGTACTATAGGGGGCAAGGTATGTAGACTTGTTATTGATCCTGGGAGTTGTGAGAATGTGGTATCAGAAGAGGCAATTCAAAATTGGGACTAGCAACAAAGAAGCACCCTAACCCTTACAAACTATCTTGGCTCAAAAAGGGCAATGAGGTAACTTTATCTAAACATTGCTTGATTTCTTTTTCTATTGAGATGAAATATAAGCATAATGCATGGTGTGATGTGGTAGTTATGGATGCATGTGATCTTCTCCTTGGTAGAACATGACAATATGATAGAAAGGTTCAACATGATGGCAGGAAGAATACATACAGTTTCATGTTTGGTAGCACAAAAATTGTGTTGTTGCCTTGTAAGGAGATTGAACCTAAGCCAACTTCAGGAAGGGGTAAGAATATCTTAGCTAAAAGGGCATTTATTAAAGAGATGTTTGATTCGGGGTTGGTGTTTGTATTGTTAGGAAAGAAGAGCTCAAAGGGTAGTGTAGTACTAGGGTTTGTGAAATCTTTATTAGATGAATTTGCAAATGTATTTCCTAATGATCTACTTGAGGGGTTACCGCCACTCCAAGATATATAACACCAAATTGATCTTGTACCAGGTTCTAATCTACCTAATTGCCCACACTACCACATGAACCCAAAAGAGCATGAAGAACTTAGAAGACAAGTAGAGGGTTTGTTGTTAAAAGGGCACATTAGGGAGAGTCTTGGTCCATGTGTCGTGCCAGCCTTACTCACACCCAAAAAGGATGGATCATGGCAAATGTGCGTAGACAGACATGCCATCAACAAAATTACAGTCCGGTATAGATTCCCTATTCCTCGGTTGGATGATTTGCTTGATCAGTTAAGTGGTGCTACAGTGTTTTCTAAGCTGGATCTAAAAAGTGGGTACCATCAAATTCGAGTACGTCCTGGTGATGAGTGGAAGACAGCATTCAAGACATGTGAGGGGTTATATGAGTGGCTAGTAATGCCATTCGGACTTTCTAATGCTCCTAGCACCTTCTTGCATGTTATGAACCAAATTTTTCGCCCCTTCATCGACAAGTTTGTTATAGTTTATTTTGATGATATCCTGATATATAGTGCCAATATTGATTTACATCTCCAACATCTTCGAGAGGTACTCATAGTTCTACGTAGGGAGAAATTTTATGCTGCCATAGCCAAATGTTCTTTTATGACAAATAGTGTTTTATTTCTTGGTTATGTGGTGTCTAAGGATGGATTATCAGTTGAAGAATCAAAGGTTACTGCTGTTAAATAATGGCCAATACCAACCACAGTCCATGAGATCCGTAGTTTCCATGGGTTGGTGTCATTCTACCAGCGGTTTATCCCTAACTTTAGCATAATTATGGCACTAATTACAAATAGTATGAAGGCTAGTAAGTTTTTGTGGACAACTGAAGCCACAGAGGCGTTTCATTAGATCAAGGAAAAGCTCACTACAGCACCTATTCTAGTTCTTCCTGATTTCTCTCAACCATTTGAGTTACATTGTGATGCATCCAAGGTTGGAATTGGAGTTGTTCTTAGTCAAAATGGCAAACCAGTAGCCTACTTTAGTGAGAAGTTGAATGGGTCAAAATTGAATTACAACACTTATGATTTGGAATTTTATGCAATAATTTGCACTTTGAAGCATTGGAGTTCTTATTTGGCCTATCATGAGTTTGTCCTCTATTATGATCATAATGCTTTGAAGCATATCAATAGCCAACACAAGCTCTCATCTCAGCATGCAATTTGGGCTGCTTATATTCAACAATTTTCTTTTATCATCAAACATAAATCCGGAGCATTGAATAGAGTGACACATGCTCTTAGTCGACAGGCCTCTTTGCTCATCGTAATGCAAACCAAAGTGTTGGGGTTTTATTTTATTTCGTGAGTTGCTTTATAGTGACCCATACTTTGGCCCTATACTAAATGATGTGGCAATAAGAAAGCAGTTCAACTTCCTTATTCAAGATCGTTTCCTTTTTAAAGGGAATCAACTATGCATTCCTGATAATAGCCTACACTTAAGGGTTATTCAAGAGCTGCATAATGAAGGTCATATGGGACGTGATAAAACCATGAAGCCTATGACAGACTCTTATTTTTGGCCAACCATGCAAAAGGAGATTACCAAGTTTGTTGAGAGGTGTCATATTTGTCAAGTTTCCAAGGGCACTACAACCAATGCTGGCCTATATATGCCTCTTCCCATACCAGACTAGCCATGGATTCATGTCAGTATGGATTTTATCTTGGGATTACCTCGTACACAACGAGGTAACGATTCAATTTTTGTTGTTGTGGACCGGTTTTCCAAAATGGCCCACTTTATTGCTTGTAAGAAAACCTCAGATGCAATTAATGTCGCTTAACTTTACTTTAGAGAGATCTATTGCCTCCATGGCTTGCCACAATCAATTGTTTCAGACCGTGATGTGCGTTTTCTTAATTTTAGTAATGCCTATTATCCTCAAACCGATGGTCAAACAGAAGTGGTAAATCGTTCCTTGGGCAATTTACTTCGGGCAATTTGCTTCGAAGCTTGGTGAGTGATCATCTTAAATCATGGGATCAACGCTTGTACCAGGTAGAATTTGCTTACAACCATTCCATTAATTGTAGCACTAGATTCAGTCCCTTTGTAATTACTTATGGCTACAACCCACGCACACCACTTGATTTGGCTCCTATCACTGACTTGAAGCATGTCAATGTGAAAGTT
>JAPQVW010000630.1:20000-22274 GCA_028535905.1 Quercus berberidifolia | reverse complement strand
AAGTGAGATTTCGAGTAAGTGTTTACATAATCTTCTTCTGTCCGAAGAAATGATCATCGAAATAATGAGTCACCATGATATCGACACATCTGAGATCGCAAAAATGTTCGGGAGTTCCTCTATTCAATCCTTTCCTTCTTCTTGTTGCTGGATATCTCGTTCGTACACATCTTCTCTTTGTTTCTCGAGCCTATAGTGAGTTACAGACAGAATTCGAAAAGGTCAAATCTTTGATGATTCCATCATACATGATTGAGTTGCGAAAACTTCTGGATAGGTATCCTACATCTGAGCTGAATTCTTTCTGGTTAAAGAATCTCTTTCTAGTTGCTCTGGAACAATTAGAGATTCTATAGAAGAAATACGGGTTATGCTTCCGGCGGCAACATGCTATGGGGCGGTGGCCCGCTTATGGGGTCAAATCAATACGTTCTAAGAAGAAATATTTGAATATCAATCTCATCGATCTCATGAGTATCATACCAAATCCCATCAATCGAATCGCTTTTCGAGAATACGAGACATCTAAGTCATACAAGTAAAGAGATCTATTCATTGATAAGAAAAAGAAAAAACGTGAACGGTGATTGGATTGATGATCAAATAGAATCCTGGGTCCTCGAACAGTGATTCGATTGATGATAAAGAAAGAGAATTCTTGGTTCAGTTTCTCTCACCTTAACGACAGAAAAAAGGGATTGATCAAATTCTATTGAGTCTGACTCATAGTGATCATTTATCAAGAATGACTCTGGTTATCAAATGATTGAACAACCGGGAGCAATTTACTTACGATACTTAGTTGACATTCATAAAAAGTAACTAATGAATTATGAGTTCAATACATCCTGTTTAGCAGAAAGACGGATATTTCTTGCTCATTATCAGACAATCACTTATTCACAACCTCGTGTGAGGCTAATAGTTTTCATTTCCCATCTCATGGAAAACCCTTTTCGCTCCGCTTAGCCCTATCCCCCTCTAGGGGTATTTTAGTGATAGGTTCTATAGGAACTGGACAATCCTATTTGGTCAAATACCTAGCGGAAAACTCCTATGTTCCTTTCATTACAGTATTTCTGAACAAGTTCATGGATAACAAGCCTAAGGGTTTTCTTATTGATGATAGTGACGATATTGACCGTGACCTTGATACGGAGCTGGAGCTTCTAACTATGACGAATGCGCTAACTATGGATATGATGCCGGAAATAGACCGATTTTATATCACCCTTCAATTCGAATTAGCAAAAGCAATGTCTCCTTGCATAATATGGATTCCAAACATTCATGATCTAGATGTGAATGAGTCGAATTACTATCCCTCGGTCTATTAGTGAACTATCTCTCCAGGGATTGTGAAAGACGTTCCACTAGAAATATTCTTGTTATTGCTTCGACTCATATTCCCCAAAAAGTAGATCCCGCTCTAATAGCTCCGAATAAATTAAATACATGCATTAAGATACGAAGGCTTCTTATTCCACAACAACGAAAGCACTTTTTCACTCTTTCATATACTAGGGGATTTCACTTGGAAAAGAAAATGTTCCATACTAATGCTAATGGATTCGGGTCCATAACCATGGGTTCCAATGTACGAGATCTTGTAGCACTTACCAATGAGGCCCTATCAATTAGTATTACACAGAAGAAATTCATTATAGACACTAATATAATTAGATCTGCTCTTCATAGACAAACTTGGGATTTGCGATCCCAGGTAAGATCGGTTCATGATCATGGGATCCTTTTCTATCAGATAGGAAGGGCTGTTGCACAAAATGTACTTCTAAGTAATTGCTCCATAGATCCTATATCTATCTATATGAAGAAGAAATCATGTAACGAAGGGGATTCTTATTTGTACAAATGGTACTTCGAACTTGGAACGAGCATGAAGAAATTAACGATACTTCTTTACCTTTTGAGTTGTTCTGCCGGATCGGTCGCTCAAGACCTTTGGTCTTTACCCGGACCCGATGAAAAAAATGGGATCACTTCTTATGGACTCGTTGAGAATGATTCTGATCTAGTTCATGGCCTATTAGAAGTAGAAGGCGCCCTGGTGGGATCCTCACGGACAGAAAAAGATTGCATTCAGTTTGAAAACGATCGAATGACATTGCTTCTTCGGCCCGAACCAAGGAATCCCTTAGATATGATGCAAACTGGATCTTGTTCTATCGTTGATCAGAGATTTCTCTATGAACAATACGAATCGGAGTTTGAAGAAGAAGGGGAACGAGAAGGAGTCCTCGACCCGCAACAGAT
>JAPQVW010000630.1:0-2500 GCA_028535905.1 Quercus berberidifolia | reverse complement strand
TCGACTCTAAACGATGGAATCGTCCATTCCGATATATAAAAAACGACCGATTTCAAAATGCTGTAAAAAATGAAATGTCACAATCTTTTTTTCATACATGTAAAAGTGATGGAAAAGAAAGGATATCCTTCACGTATCCACCAAGTTTGTCAACTTTTCTGAAAATGATACAAAGAAAGATATCTTTGTTTACAATACAAAAAATCTCCTATAATGAATTGTACAATGATTGGAGTTATGCCAATGAAGAAAAAAGGAACAACATAAGCAAAAAATTGATACATAGATCAGAAACTTTAGATACGGGATTTCTTGCTCCGGATGTACTCGAAAAAAGAATTCTATTGTCTAATAATAATAATGAGACTCAAAAAGAATATTTAACTAAAATATATGATCCTTTATTGAACGGACCCTATCGCGGCCAAATCAAAAAATGGTTTTTATTCTCAATCAGGAAGAAATTTTTGGTAAATAAAATGCATGGCATACTTATTAGTACCAATTACACAGAATTTGACCAGAAAGTGGATTTATTTGATCGAAAATCATTAGGAAAAGAAATTACTTATTTACTAAGTAAGGTTGCAGTAAAATCAACATCAAATTTTAATTTGAAAGCAATTTTTTTATTTCCATTTACTGAAAACAAACAAGTAAGAATTGATTCAGAAGATCGAATAAAAATTTTAAAACTTTTATTCGATCAAGTTATAATGGATCCCAAGGATGAAACAATTAGCCAAAAAGATATTAATATTGGAATAAATGAAATCAGTAAAAAAGTCCCTCGATGGTCATACAAATTAATCGATGAGTTGGAACAACAGGAAAGAGACAAGGAAGACCATGTGGTAGAGGATCATGAAATTCGTTCAAGAAAAGCCAAACGTGTCGTAATTTTGACTGATACTACGAAGAATACCGATACTAATACTAATAACAAAGATACTGATAATCCTGATGAAACTGACGAGGTAGCTTTGATCCGTTATTCACAACAATCGGATTTTCGTCGAGATATAATAAAGGGCTCTATGCGAGCTCAAAGGCGTAAAACAGTTATTGTGGAACTGTTTGAAGCAAATGTACATTCACCCTTTTTTTTGGATAGACTGGGCACCCCCCCCCCTTTTTTCTTTTGATATCCCCGAGCGGCTGAAAGGCATTTTTCCAAATTGGATTTGGAAAAAAAAAAAAATTATAATTTCGGATTATACAGAGGAAAATAAAAAGGAAAGTGAGAAAACAGAGGAGGACAAAAGAGAAAAATACAACAGAGATGAGAAAACTCGTATAGAAATAGCAGAGGCCTGGGATAGCCTTATAGTTGCTCAAGTAATAAGAGGTTCTTTATTAGTAACACAATCGATTCTTAGAAAATATATTCTATTACCTTCATTGATAATAGCTAAAAATACTCTTCGTATACTATTATTTCAATTTCCCGAATGGTCCGAGGATTTAAAGGATTGGAATAAAGAAATGCATGTTAAATGCACTTATAACGGCGTTCAATTATCAGAAAAAGAATTTCCGAAAAACTGGTTAACAGACGGTATTCAGATAAAGATCCTATTTCCTTTTCGTTTGAAACCTTGGCACAGATCTAAGTTACGACCCCCTAATAAAGATCCAATTAAAAAGGAAGGTAAAGGACAAAAAAACGATTTTTGTTTTTTAACAGTTTGGGGAATGGAAGCGGAACTGCCTTTTGGTTATCCCCGAAAACGGCTTTCCTTTTTTGAACCCCTTTTAAAAGAACTCGAAAAAAAAAATTTCAAATTGAAACAAAAGTGCTTTCTAGTTATAAAAGTTTTAAAAGAAAGAACCAAATTTTTTCTAAATGTAGCAAAAGAAACAAAAAAATGGGTCATCAAAGTCATTATATTTCTAAAAAAAATAAGAAAAGAATTCTCAAAAATAAATCTATTATTATTATTTGGATTGAAAAAAATAGAAATATATGAATTGAGTGAAACTCAAAAAGAAAAAAATTCAACAATTCATAATCAAATGAGTCACGAATCGTCCATTAAAATTCGATATATGGATTGGGAAACTTATTCATTGACAGAAAAAAAAATGAAAGATCTGATGAATAGAACAAACACAATCATAAATAAAATAAAAACAATTAAAAAAGACAAGAGAAGAAGATTTATAACTGCAGAGAGAAATATTAACCCTAACAAAATAAGTTATGACGAGAAAGGATTAGAATCACCAAAAAATATTTGG
Organism: Quercus berberidifolia; assembly: GCA_028535905.1. Taxonomy (NCBI): domain Eukaryota; kingdom Viridiplantae; phylum Streptophyta; class Magnoliopsida; order Fagales; family Fagaceae; genus Quercus; species Quercus berberidifolia. The sequence goes on along the minus strand of JAPQVW010000630.1, from coordinate 259 downwards.
CAGATATTAAAACGAAAAAATCTTCGATTACTTCGTAAATCACATTATTTTGTAAAATTATTTATTGAAAAGCTATACATGGATATCCTTGTATGTATCATTAATATACCTAGAATCAATGCACAGCTCTTTCTTGAATTAACAAAAAAAGTTATTAATAAATACATTTACAATAATGAAGCAAATCGGGAAAGAATTGATAAAACAAATCAAAGTATATTTAACTTTAGTTCGACTATAAAAAAGTCACTTTGTATTA
>JAPQVW010000063.1:0-2500 GCA_028535905.1 Quercus berberidifolia | reverse complement strand
GCGTGCCATGGGGGGCTGCATGCCTTGGCCTTGGCTGCGTGCCATGGGGGGCAGCCCCTGGCCTTGGCAGCATGCATGCCACGGCCTTGGCTGCATGCCATGGCCTTGGCCGCATGCCTTGGCCTTGGCTGCGTGCCTTGGCCTTGGCTGCTGCCTTGCCCACAAATTTCGAGTGATTTCCCAAAAAATGAGGGTTTTTTGGAAAAGGAGGTTATTTTCCCCCAAAGAGGCTGGCGTTGGGCATGGCAGGGTGCCCAGGGGCATGCCCGCATGCACGCCACGCCGCATCGCCCCGCATCGTCCCGCACTCCGGCAAAATTGGCTCGTGCCTTTTCCCCTTTTTGTGTTCCTAAATTCAGTCCATGATTTTAGAGGACGTTTCCAACAAGCGGTTCGGCGTTCCGAGCAGTTTTCAATTTTTTATGATTTTTCCTATTTTCTGGATTCCGAAAATCATAAAAAATAAAATATGTTGAATATGGCCACCAAATTTTGGCAGGTTGAAGGTTAGATTTTTCTTAGCATGTGTACAAAAAATCAGGGCAAGACTCCAAGAATTGCTCCAAAAAAGACCCATTATTCCTCCTCAACAAATCAATGTTTCCTCGTGCCAGAGAGGATTTTTTCCTAAGCGCTCTTTAGGGGGGGAAAGAGTTGGAGGTGTCCGAAGAGGCTATCTAGGCTTGGCAGCAGCAGCCCCCCCAAGTGCTGCCATGGCCTTGTAGGGGTCCCAAGGGCATGCCACGGCCTTGGCATCCCACCCACGGGGCATGCCACGCCCTCGCCCACGGGGCATGCTAGGGCCTTGCTGCTGCCTGCGCCCAGGGGCATGCCAGCGTGCCCACCTGCCCGCACCCAGGGGCATGCCAGCGTGCCCACGCAAGCATGCCATGGCCTTGGCTGCGTGCCTTGGCCTTGGGGCAGCATGCAGGCAAGCATGCCTTGGCCTTCGCTGCCTGCCCATGGGGGCTGCCTTGGCCTTGGCTGCTGCATGCCCCGGCCTTGGCCAGCATGCCCATAGGGGGGCTGCTGCTGCCTTGGCCAGCATGCCTTGGCCTTGGCCTTGGATGCATGCCTTGGCCATGGCCTTGGCTGCATGCCTTGCCCATGGCCTTGGCTGCATGCCTTGCCCACATATTTGGGGTGATTTCCTAAAAATGAGGGTTTTTTGGAAAATGAGGTTATTTCCCCACGAGCAGGCAGGCAGTGGGCATCCCAGGGGCATGCCCGCGTGCACGCCGTGCCGCATCGCCCCGCATCGTCCCGCACTCCGGAAAAATTGGCTCGTGCCTTTTTCCATTTTTTTGTCCCTAAATTCATTCCATGATTTTAGAGGAGGATTCCAGCAAGCGGTTTGGCGTTCCGAGCGTTTTTGAATTTTTTATGATTTTTCCCATTTTCCGGCTTCCTAAAATCGTAAAAAATAAAATATGTTGAATCTGGCCTCCATATTTTGACAGGTTGAAGGTTGGATTTTTCTTAGCATGTGTGCAAAAAATCAGGGCAAGACTCCAAGAATTGCTCCGAAAATGACCCATTATTCCTCCTCAATAAATCAATGTTTCCTCGTGCCAGAGCGGATTTTTTCCTAAGGGCTCTTTAGGGGGGAGGAGGTATTCGGCGATGCACAGGGGCGACCCCTCTTGAGCTTGGCCACGGGTAGGCATGCTCATGACGAGCCCTCAGGCACCCAACCCCGCGTGCTCCATGGCGCGAGGTGGGCCCTAAATGCATCGCCGGGGTGGACCCAGGTTGGCATTTCACGTGTACGTGGTATAGCTGCGGCGCGCTCTTGCAAGGCGGACGGTGTTAGTTTCACCCATTGCCACGCAGAGCAAGCCTAAGGTGATGATCAAACGCATTGTGAAAGCTTTCTCTGGTGCCACTTTTCCTCGAGGCCACACCCACCCGTGCCCAGTGGCGGGGGGTCGATGGTCTCAGTAGCCGCGTGGTGGGGGGATGCATGCATTCTTGGTTTAGCTTGGTCACGCTATCGCAACGCGGACGGTGTTAGTTTCACCCATTGCTACGCGAAGCAAGTTCCATGCGACTATCGGGCTTGTGTGTGTCTTTCTTACTACGCGGTTGCGTGGTAGCGGCGGCGGCGACGACGGCGACGGCAGCAGCAGCAGTGTCCCTCGATGTCCCTTGTAGTTCCTGTGTGTGGTTGGTGAGCCATGCAAGCTTGGTATAGCTTGGGCACGCTCTCGCAAAGCGGACGGTGTTCGTTTCACCCATTGCTGCGCGAAGCAAGTCCCACGGCGACCATCGGGCCTCTGCGTGGCGACGACCCATCCTTGCAGGCACGTGGCTTAGTAGTGTTGTCCTTCACGCCCAGCGGTGCGGACTCGGCGCCACTCGATGCTTCCTCATGCACGGCAGGCCTTGCGGCGTGTCGTTGTGGGGTACGTTTGGTGGTGTTGCGGTCTAGTGTACGTGATAGCGTGTGAGTGGTGGCAGGGTTGCATGGCTTGGCAGGCTCCGTGCTCGCGCATCGAAC
>JAPQVW010000629.1:0-22280 GCA_028535905.1 Quercus berberidifolia | reverse complement strand
ATGGTGACCATTTCCTCCTTTGCCATTTTCATAGACATTTTTGTATTGCTAGTAACACAAATGGGTAATGGCCATTTTAGAAACAGCTTGGACAGTATTGCCTGTAATGCCTATTTGGTTGATCAGCTGCAAAATGAACTAAGTGATTTTTCGATACCTAACTTTCTCACATGTCAAAGTTACAAAAGTACACGTGAGAAAGAAGGTTCAGAAGTACATAAATGGGTAATGGCCATTTTGTAAACAGATGCATAAGAGGGTTCAAAATTTATGAATATGAGACTAACACCATTTTTTTTTTATAACAAGAGTGTTAAGACTTTTTCAAATATTTGATTATTTTTTTAAGCATGTACAGTCCTCTCGTCCCACACACTCCAGTACACCACTAAGTTAAGTATCCAATTATGATTTTTAAAGGTTTTAGTTTTTTGACCACATCAATAATACTATCTCCAGAAAATTGAATTAAGACTTGATCACACTTGCCACTAGTTTAATATGAGTAAGAGAAAGTGAAGTAAAAGAAGAAACAAAAGGAAGAAATGTGTATACCTAACCTCAACACTATCCTTGATTAGATGTCTTCACACTAAGTATTTCTTTAGATCTTTAAACTTTAAAGTCGATTTAATATTTTATTCAATGCATGAGCAAATTCTCGAAATTTTATGATAGTCCCTTGACAAAGACACATCCCTAATGACTATGCAGGTAGGGCTATCCCTTAACATGTTAAACAGTGGCTAAATTTTGGCCGCATATTAGGCTTTGGAAACATCCCGAACAAATTCGTATAATATGATTGAATTGCATAATAGTCATTTTTGCAATTTTATTCTCTCAATTTTAAGGTGCTAGAGGTGACAATGGAATGAGGTAAGCTGAATCGCAGATGTCCCATTCCATTTATGTCCCCCTGAAATCAGTGCAAGGAGAATCTATGCTTAGATGGGCTCAAGACGAAACAGAACAAAAGGCATTTCACCATCCTTTTGAAAGAGTCTACCATTGGTAAATAAGAGAGAAGGAAGAGGGCCAAATATAAAACTAGTGAGGCAAAGGATTAAATTTTTATTTTGTAAATAATTTATACATGTAACACTTGTTATTGGGAAAAAAAGAAAACCGCATGAGACGAGACAGATTTGGGGGAGGATATCGCATAAAATGCTTCCATGGAGAGAGGATATCCTATGAGACATCTCATAGCAGGTAGAACCCACATAGAATCAATCAACACATGCTATGAGAAAAAAAAAAGATCTTACAATCCTGTCAGACCTACCAGCTTCATGAAGCTTCTCCACAATATTAATTTCACGGATTTGGGATATTTAGGGGTATTTGGTAGAAGAGTTTGAGTAAAGTTGTTTAAAATGATGTGGATAATGTGGTTTAAAAGTGTTGTAAAAAATACGTATTTATAGTATTCATAAAGAGAAAAATGTGTTTGGTAATGTGTTTCAAATAGTATATTTTGGTGTTAAAAATATAAGTTGTGTGATTGGTATGTGTGTGTGTTTTTTTTTTTTTTTTTTTTTTTTTTTTTTTTTTTTTTAATTTTAAAAGCTGACAACAGTACTGTTTTAAATTGAGATGCCACAGTGCATTGACGCATGGGAGAGAAGAGACCACCTACACAGATGTGTGGGAGAGAAGAGTGAGAGTTTACTATCAGGTGGACCTAGAGTGTTTCACTCTCTACGGTAAGGGAAATTATTGTGTACTCCTTTTTTTAAAAAGCTGACAACACTACTGTTTTAAATTGAGATGCCACAGTGCACTGACATGTGGAAGAGAAGAGATCATCTGCACAAATGTGTGGGAGAGGAGTGAGAGCTTACTGTCAGGTGGGCCCAGAGTGTTTCACTCTCTACGATAAGGATCAACACATGCTATGAGAAAAAAAAAGATCTTACAATCCTGTCAGACCTACCAGCTTCATGAAGCTTCTCCACAATATTAATTTCACCGATTTGGGATATTTAGGGGCGTTTGGTAGAAGAGTTTGAGTAACGTTGTTTAAAATGATGTGGATAATGTGGTTTAATAGTATTGTAAAAAATACGTATTTTAAAAAATACGTATTTATAGTATTCATAAAGAGAAAAATGTGTTTGGTAATGTGTTTCAAATAGTATATTTTGGTGTTAAAAATATAAGTTGTGTGATTGGTATGTGTGTGTGTGTGTGTTTTTTTTTTTTTTTTTTTTTTTTTTAATTTTAAAAGCTGACAACAGTACTGTTTTAAATTGAGATGCCACAATGCATTGACGCGTGGGAGAGAAGAGACCACCTACACAGATGCATGGGAGAGAAGAGTGAGAGTTTACTATCAGGTGGGCTTAGAGTGTTTCACTCTTTACGGTAAGGGAAATTATTGTGTACTCCTTTTTTTAAAAAGCTGACAACGCTATTGTTTTAAATTGAGATGCCACAGTGCACTGACATGTGGGAGAGAAGAGATCATCTGCACAAATGTGTGGGAGAGGAGTGAGAGCTTACTGTCAGGTGGGCCCAGAGTGTTTCACTCTCTACGGTAAGGGAAATTATTGTGTACTCCCAGAGTACCATATATGCGTACTCCCTCCCTCACATGAATGGTGGGTTTCACTAATTAAATTCATGGTGAGACCCATTATTCATAATTAGTGAGACCCATCATTCATGTGAGAGGAGGACTACGCATTTATGGTATTTCAGGAGTACACAATAATTTTCTCTACGCTAATATGTCAAACATAAACTCAAACAATACTTGTTCTGAATCACTTACCAAACACATAGTTCAGCATGAGACCCACCTATTTGGATGTTTAAACCGCAAATAACGTTGCTAAAGTGTGTGTAACAAACAAGGCCTTATTTTACCATTTCCTAACAAAGATAATGTTATGACTTGTTTGAGTGCTTGACATAAGGGAGAAATGGGCCTTAGGAGGCTCAAAATTCAATGGCATCTTTTTTGCTAATAATTCCGGGAAACTAAAAACTTAGGCTTGATTTTGTCACGATGGTTACTCTACAAGTATAAGTGCTTATAAGGTGTGAAGAGTAAGGGGTCAGGATTTAAGTCTTCAAGAAGAAGTTTCACACACATATACATTTAGATTAAGCTAAAGTAGAATTTTTATCTTGTAAAAAAAAAAAAAACTTGGACTTGATTTTGTTTTGATGGAAAATGTTTTGCCACAAAAATATTGAAAAGCAAGGTGATGACACTATTAGCCAAGGAATTTGTTTGCAGTTCTGCGCGTGACCCCATTCTAACATGAAAATCCCTTTTCAGGACAAGAAACATGAAGCATGCATGGAAGACTCAGGAATTTCACGGATTTGGGATATTTATTTTAACATTTCCTAACAAAAATAACGTTATGACTTGTTTCAATGATTGACGTCAGGGAAGAATGGGCCTTAAGAGGCTCAAAATTCAATGGCATCTTTTTTGCTAACAATTCCGGAAAATTAAAAACTTGGGCTTGAATTTGTCGCGATAATCATGCTATAAGTATAAGTGCTTATTAAGTGCGAAGAGAAAAGGTCAAGGTTTAAATCTTTGGAAGGAAAACTCACACACATATATACTTAAATTAGGCTAAAATAGAATTTTTATCTTGTAAAAAAAAAAAAAAAAAAAAGACTTGATTTTGTTTAGATGGAAAATATTTTGCCACAAAAATATTGGAAAGCACAGTGATGACACTATTAGCCAAGGAATTGGTTTGCAGCTCTGCGCGTGACCCAATTCTAACATGAAAGTATCCATAGAAGACTCAGGAAAAAAACCCACCACAAACACTACAATTTTACTATTTTTCATCTTCATCTGAATCCATAGTTTAGCCAACAGGTCATATGAACAGAGTCAACCATTCTAACCCTCAGGAACCAGAGGATTAAAGGGGGAGAAAAAGTTCCAACAACATTAAAATGAGAAAGCCAGGTTGAGTTATAGCTGCCAAAAAGGATCAACAGAATCCGTCCCATTTAGGCTAACTTTGCCCTCGAAAAGTCCATCTCCGGATGCTGCGGGAAATCAAAGATTAATTATCAGGAGATTTTACCAATTACTTTCGTGATGGGGGAATTCAACAATCAAAAGCTCAAGTATTTACCTCAGCCATAAATTTCTTCAGAATCTCCTGTTTCTGCAACTCATCACTGCTTGGAAGCCCCATGGTCTTCTGCCTCTGATCAAACTGTACATTAAGTGCAAGAAACTCAAGTCATTAACCAATTATTCATAGCAGAACACAAAAACATGAACCAGAACATTTGCTGATGAAGGACAAAAAATAGAGATAAAGAATGTCAAAACAAGATCTAACAACGCAGCAACAGAACACAGGCTCTATCTTACATGCTAGCTAGAGTCTGAGAACAAATTGAGAGAGAGAGAGAGAGAAAGAGAGAGAGAGAGAGCAAACAGAAGACTTAGACAGAAACTTGGGGGAAAGAATCTTAGATCTTCACTGTGAACAAGAGAGACTAGAGCTACATTTGTGGATGCAGCTCCTAAAAAATAATCCAGAACCTCAATATGAATAAAACCGTGGGGATATTACTGCAAGCAACTAAGGCTAGATTAGAGCATGGAGTCTGAGTTCACACATGGAGAGGATGGGCAAGATGGTAAATTGGCAACCAAAGTGTAAAGCATAAAATACAACATCAATGATTTACCATCATCTTTTCAACAGTCTGCCTTGTTTCTGGATCCAGGTCTGATAGTTTGCTGGACTCAGGTTCGACCTTCTGAGTATCGATTTCAGGATCACCTTTCACAATAGATTTCCACCACTCCATTTTGTCGTGCTTGGTTAAAAGAATAGAGATGGCACTCTGATCCTCTGTAAAATGGCAAATTTATTGGTACATATATAATGAGCAACTCAGAAACTTTATTGATGGATCTTGACAAAAAAACAGCTAGAACATCACACACCCAAACCGTGTACAGACACTCACACATGCACACATGCAAATGATTTACACATAATTGACAATTTTTTTTATTGGTAAGTTACACATGCACCCAGTTGGTCTTGAACCCGCAGACTCAACCTCCACCTAGCTCTTACAAGGGAATGAAGTGCCAATTGAGCTAGATCACATTGGCAAATTGATGAGTATTGTACACACATACTTTGCGTGAACTAGTCAGAAATTTCCTCTAATTTTTTGCATCCATGCATTTAATCAGCTTCTAATTTTTTTTGAGTATAAAAAAAAACAAATGTAAAGTTCCATTAGTTCATGCAGGTATTCATAGTATAACATACCTATGCTCCAGTAACAATCATCAGGCTTGACAGGCCGAAAAAGCTCCCCCTACAAGTAGTTTAAGTACATGAGCCAAGGCAAAAAAAAGTCCAATATTAGGAATAAAGAGACAATATGTTGTACACAAGTTTTAACACCTAAAAAACAAGCCTACAAGCAGTCTTACATCAATTATTGGAGGCTGGCCCTTGAGTCCAACTTTCAGATGGTTCTTTTTTATCTCGCATACAACAGACCTTGATTTAGTTCCAGTTGGCACTGGGACATTTAAAGTGACCTCTTCAAGGGTCTGTGTCCAGGAATAGTTCTCCAGATCAAGGCCATTGCCTACATTTGGAACTGCACAGACATACGAAACCAAAAAAGGTTAAATGAACATATAGACATTTATTATGATTAAAAGGTACAACAAATGTAGAAAAGATCACTCATTATAGATAGTCTGGAGTTTGGCATGAAAGCCACCATGATTTAAACAACCAATTTAACAGTTTTATATATATTATATGTTTGGTAACCAATAAATCTCAAAGTTCTCCCCTTTTTAAAGCTGTGTGTGGAAAGTGACCTGAAGATGACAGGGTGCAGACTCAACATAGAAATATTAAAGGATTTATGCAATTTGGTCTTACAGCATAAATTGTGCTTATCTTGGAAGGGATATATAATCTAATATCAAGGTCAAACTTTCAACAGATACATCATAATTTCAATCACTTGGAAAGAATTCCAAAATTGAAACAATTCAGCCAAACTCCACACATTAGAAACAGTTATCATAATTTAGATTCCTATAACCTACATCTTCAAACAGCTACAAAACAAACCATAACACAACACCCCTCTTCAATCTTCACATAATAACTTCAAAGATTAACTCCTCTCTTTTTTCCTTGCTCGCAAATTTCTCACAGGTCACAGCCAAGCAAACCACAAAATAAGTTGGACAAAATGTAGGTACAATTACTTAGGTATAGTACATAAGGTTCTCCATTTAAATAAACACATAATTGTATTGAACAATGAAACACAAGCAGTGTTAAATTCAATGCTGCTATGTGTACTTATATTTGACCCAAATAAGTATATCACCAATACAGACAAAATACAAAACCTCAAAAAACAAAGACAAAAGAAATGAACTTTCCATACTTTCTTCTTCCTTTAGTTCCTTAGCAACCATACATACCACAACACAACATTCCATCAATAAAACCATCATCATTAAGGAACCCCAAAGCGCATATCAATGTAATCAAAGGCGCCTGGAAGCAAAAGGCACCTCCAAGCACAAGGTCCTTACATTGTGTGAGGAAGCAATATCTAAGTGGTTGCTAAAATATACAAAGATATATTTTGAAAAGCACACACATCCTCATCCCAATCATTATCAAAATTGTCCTTCACACTAAAAATGACATCTTTTTGTAACTCTTTCATGGAAATGAATGAAATAATCTACAATGTAAACAATAGGAACAGAATCAAACACCACATTATATTTACAACAAACACAATTCTCAAATTCCCATCTTCTAAAAACATCCAAACAAATCACATACTCTAATAAACAGAGTTAAAGAACAAATTTTCCAAGCAACCAAACAAATCAGATACATTTTACACACAAACATTCAAGAAAAAAATTCAGAGAACAGATTGAAATTCACTACTCTTTCTCGCATACACAAAAAAAAATCATCAATCAAACAAAATACAACAATAATAACTAGGGCAAAAATGAGAGAGAGAGAGAGAGATTATGAATGAACCATTGTGTACCTCTCTTAGAGTCACTCTTACTCTTCTCCTCAGTCTTCTCCACCACCTTAGAACTAGGATCCTCCTTCGCAACCACCTTAGGCTCCTCCTTCACAACCGCCTTCTTCTTCTTCTTATCTTCCTCCGCCGCCGCCGCCGCCGCCGCCGCCGCAGCAGCAGTCACCTCCGCAGCCTTCCTCTTCTTCCTCTTCTCCTTCGCGGCCTTCACCGCCACGGCGATCTCCTTCTCCGCCGTATCTCTCTCGAGAAAATCGCTCTCTTCGCCGAGAAAGTCCAAGACTTTCTCCACAAAACCTAGCGGACTCGACGGGTCGAGGCTTGCACTAAACGACACCGTCTTCTTCTTCGTCGTCGTCGCCGACGGTGTCGAAGTCGAAGGCTTCGTCTCTTTTTGTTCTTCTTCGAAATCGGAGATTATTGCCATTGATCACAGAGAAAATGAGTGAGCTGGAAGTGAGTCAACTCGGTGTTTGGAATCGGCAAGGTTTTGAGTTTGCTTTGACAGAGGGGTTTTGGATTTGAGTCTCGGACTTTAGAAAAACTCAGATAAATACATGTCGTTTCGAAATCTTTAGAGAAAGTTCCAGAAACTTTATTTTGCTGAAAAACCCCCCCCTCGTACTTTTGAAATTTCAATTTCTTACTATTCTTACTTGGTTAATGCAAGTTAACTTGGATAATTTCATTGAGAATATTTATTTATAGGTAACTTTTGATAAACAACATTCCATTTCATTCTTCTTTTTTTTTTTTTTAAAGAGAGTTTTCAATTTATGACATTCGCTCTTGATGACAATTTTTTATCATCAGACTAAGACACCAATCGATTTTTGTTGTAGACAGAAATTGAACTCCAAATTTCTTATTCAACTAACAAAGACTCACACATTCCATTTCATTAACAAGCGAACAAATATATAGAATCTACAAACAACATGTCTCTCTCCCAAGCTTCCCACATAGCATATAGGAAGTAGTTTTATAAAAATAAATTAAAAAAAACATAAGTAAGGGAGTAATTATTATGAGAAATGTTATATCCACAACATTTTCATAACAAATTCATATATTGTTAATGGCTCTAATTTAAATCCAGTACTAAAATTATTTTTTTCCTATTAAGAACAGTCAATAACCACCTGTCATTTAAGATTTGTTGTAAAAGTGTTAGCATTTTTTAATTATTATACTTGAAAACAAGGGAATGGGGAGAAACAATTTTAGCTAGAGCATGAGCTACAACATCACATTCTTTTTTAACTCAACAAAAACAACAATTACCAAAATAAGTCTTGAGTTCCACATTAATTGATAGCAAAAAGTCTTTGCACTCTAGTGACAATTCTAGAAATCACCATTTAGTACATCAAATCAAAGTTTAGCATTTCCTTCAATCACAATATCTTGGAATTTTTTTCTCATTAGCAAGTTTGATAGCCTATACAATGATCTCGAATGAGCTAACAATTTTGGCAAGATTCACCTCATGAACATTGTTGTGAAGGACCTCATATGTCAAATCCCATATGGATTCTAAGGTGTAGGCTATTTTAAGTGAGGAGTGGTCATTTGGATAGGGTTGTTGTTAGGTTTTGTGGAGTCTAGTTATGTTTGATCCGGTTGATGACCCAACCCGACCTGAATAATGTTGTGTGGTTTTTAATGAGACATTTTCTGAGTTTTAGTCCATGGAGCGGAGGCTTGGGTTGACAGGCCTAATTTTTTGGCTCATTTTGTAGCCCATTGTGAATCATGTGTGCAGGATGTAGAAAACGTTGCTTTGGTGATTAGAGTTTGTCGTTGTAGTTTTTGAGAGAAAAAAACTGTACGACCGCACTTTTTATTTTTCCTTGATAATAGTGAAATCCCTGGAACTCCTTGGACATAGACAAATTGCCGAATCACATAAATATTGTCTCGTGTGTGTGATTATTTTTTCTTTGACGTGTGTTTTCTTTAATTTTTGTTTCTCACAGGTTGGGAATTTTGTGTTAATTCCCTACAGTTGCCTAGTATGTGGTGTCAAGGTTTGGGGATTTAGGACAAAGTTTATAATATCTTTAAGGCTATTGATTTGAAGGGTATCAGTTCTAAGATTCCAATTACAGCCAAACCTGCGGACTTGTGGGCGCTAAGGGACGGCATTAGATTGTACATCTCCCTAAAACTTCCTGCTGTGATCTTTGAACTTGAAGCGAAACTTATTGTAGATCTGTTACCAAAGGAGGAAGGCCACCCGAATTGTATAGGTGCCTTAATTAGCAATTGTAAGATCGAATTGAGGGAAATTCCAATGTTTCAAATTCAGCATTGTTACTGTGAGGCAAATAAGTGTGTTGATGCCCTTGCTAGATAAGGAGCTTTGCTCTGCCAAGATTTTGTGGTTTTATTAGAACCCCCGTGGATGTGTCCTTGTTACTTAGTTTAGACTCTACTAGGGTGTCCTATGAGCGTTTTGTTCCTCTTTGTAATTCTGTTCCTTAGTTTTTAATGCAAGTTCCTTTTCTACCCAAAAAAAAAAAAAAAAAATTACAGCCAAACCATATAGCTCTAGTTATTTTGCAGTGGAAGAACAAATGTGAGACTGCTTCTGTGCTCTACTTGCAAAGAACACAATTAGTGTTAGCAATACCCACTATTACGTGGTGCAGATTTTCCTTTGTAGACAACATATTAGCTCTGATTCTCTATAAGAGCATTTTTAACATTAGATAGGACCCATTTTACTGACAGGGTTTATAACCACTTTAGCTTTCTTGAATTTTTTTTTTTTTATTCCCATATTATGCCGATTCAACACATTACTTGTGCTCAAAGGTTGATCTTTGACACATTCTGTTGGCTGATTTGACAAAAAAGCAACCCTTATGTACCTTAATCCACATTAACTTATCTTGCCTTGGCCTAATGGGGATTTGGATTCTTCTTATTGCTTCAATGGATTAAACATCAAATAGCTCCCCAAGTCTATTCTCACACCAGGATAGTTAATTTTATTGTGCACATTTTGATGACAATAATTAAATTGTTGATTATTTATATAGTTGCATAACTTTTAAATAGAGCACCAAATCTCTTACAATTTCACATAGTAGAATTTTTGTGTTTAGACAAGTTTTAGTCATAACTTATGTGAATTTTGTTATTTTTAGTTAATAGTAACTTAGTAAGGGCGTGAATTGAACGATTTAAAATTTTATGGTTTAAATTAAAACTTCTAAAATTTATAGTTTAATTTGAAATCACCCCAAATTATGTAGTAATTATGTAATTTACACAAGTCTTTAACAAAAAGTATCTATTTCACGTTACTATCTTTTTCTTTTTTTTTTCACCACGTGTTAGTCATGCAAAAGAGTCTTGGTGTTATAGACTTATAGTTACAACACTTACTAAAAAAAAAAAAAATCAAGAAATCGAAACTATACTTCAGAAAAAGGTATGATGGATCTTTCATTAAGAGCCGGTAAGAAATCATAATATCATGAAGAATGACACAAGAAATTGGTGTGGAACACCATCGAGCCTCTTCTTAGCTCGAGTGGTATCTTTGATCATTCTTTTTGGGAAGAGTTAGATTCAAATCTTTAAGGGCACATCCCTTACCTCTTGTAATTAAAAAAACAAAAGCGTTGAAGATGGCTATAATCCCTAATAACTTTAGGTTGAGGGTTTTTTTTTTTTTTTTTTTTTTTTTTTTTAAATAAAATTATTAAGGGGAATATTAATTTCTATAAATTAAAAAAGTTGTACCCCATAAAACAGTGAATGTAGAGTGTACTAAATGTATAGGAATGCTAACTATCATGTAATGCATTTTCCCTCCCATCACTAAAATCGTGAGCACTAGAATAAGGGAGGATCTCCCTATATATATATATATATATATATATATATATATATATATTTTTTTTTTTTTTTTTTTTGGCTAAACAAAAAATAAGAGTTCGCTAGGTTATGCTAGCCCCCAAGCAGGATGCTAGAGTTAAAGCCCTTGGGCCAACTCGTGTGAATGTCCACCAACGGACTCTTGTTGGCATCGGAACTCGAAGCTAGGTGAGTTAGATGAAGTACCTGAACCTTACCAACTGAACCAAGCCCCCCGTTGGCGGATCTCCCTATATAACTCCTATGATTTGCTCATTGGCACCAGTTCAGTAACTAACAATGATTTAGCCATCCTTGCTCAACTCAATATATAAACCGAACTCCTCCAACCATGGCTCGAACAAAATCTACACTAAAACCCAAAATATTTGAGGAGACAGGACAAAATTACAAAAACTCCACCTCAAAAGGATTGAACCAGTAGAGCAAAATTTATTCCTGTGCATTTTTATGTCGTAGATGGTGATTGGTATAATAGTGCTACTAGACAATTGGCTTGTAACATTTGTATCGTCAAACAAATGGTTTTCAAAATTTAAACAGTTGCCGTATGAAATGAATTCGTGTAAAAACTAGTTGAGAGAAATAGAAAAAAAAAAGAAAAAAAAAAAGAGATGTACTAAAACTAAATGGTCCTGCGCTTGTTTGATATCAATTTTGGATTCTTCTTCTTCTTTTCTTTAAAAGCAAGTCAATTAGAATGCCAGTAAATGTTTACCGGAACTTCAAATTTCATTTTTTGATAGAACATATTTTCTATGTACTGATCCTCCTCTTAGACCTTTTTTACTATAGCATCATGGATGAGTTTCAGCGATTCCTCTAGATCGTCACAGAGCTGGTGAGGATCAGGAATTGCATTTGGGTCAACTGCTAGAGCAATGGTCATCTTGTTTACATAACTTTGATAATGGATTGTCAGTGCCTGCAAAAGAAACCAAAAAAACAAAGAACAAAGCACCATAAGCCGTAAGGAACATAGTTTCGTATCGCAAAATTTGCTATAAGTGGAACAGCATCATAAAAGTCTAAATGCACTTAACTCAGTAACTTTTCATATTGCATTTTCCATCAGATTACATTACGCTTCATAGTTCCATTCAGCCAGCTCGAGAAAATGGGGTTGTCATATTTTTACACATTCCGGTTCAACTTGAAGAAACAGGAGTAAAATGAAATAGAATGTCATTATGTCAATGAATTGTTAACTGCTAGCATGGTGGTGAAAAATGAAGACATTATAACTCTGGCACCAAGTCTAGTTCATGTGCAAAACATTCATACCAAACGCATTCTCTTGTTAAAACCATGAAGAGTCATTTTATATGAAAGCATCAGAGACAAGGTTCTAACTTAGTCATTGGATTACTTACATGTGGATGCCCATAAACACTAGGAGCAATGTAAGCTAATGGATGCCCATAAAAGCTAATTTCTTCTAGCGGACCAACCATGCTGGAAAAGGCCATTGTAGTGTTGGAAAGAACTTTGTGCATTAAAGCAGCAGCAACCTGTTATCCATTTAAACATGTAATAACAGCAGCTTGTTATACTTCCTCTAACAATAACCATCTTCTGCAGTGCCACACTTTAGATCCATAATTATGTTTAAATATAACAGAACTGATTAAGGACTTTCTTTAATGGGAGAATATTTTTGCATATGATTCATGAATAATAATTTGAGGCACAATATGAGTTTGGGTTGTATTCTTTGGTTAATTTTTCCATAGTGGTTAGAGAATAGATCCCAATGCCAACTGTGACCTTAGATTCATTATTGTCCGATCGAGAAGGTTTAAAAAGATATGTCTGTACCTTAACTCCAAATGTTCTGAGTACTAACACACCACCCGAAAATGTGCATATAGATTCAAGTGAATGCTTCTTTCTATCGATGGTGGCTTTAGCTGTCCGAACATAATCCAATGGGTTGTCTTGTAAAGCAATGGTGAACGGGAGGAGGATATATCCAATCAAATTACCCCACCTGGTCTTGGATCCCTTTTCCATCATATTAGCCAGAGCCTGTTTCATGGACAACATTAGAAGAGATGATGATCTAGATGAGGGGCAGGCAAACCATGTTATTATCTAATGAATCACATTAAAATGGGAGAAACATTAATGTGGATTCCAAAGATTGTCACGCTGATTATCTTAACACCAATTACATACCAACACTAAAATCAATTTTACACACTTGTATACGTGAGATAATTGACATAGTTAAGCTTCATGGATGAGTAATTTTAGAGTTCACATTTTTCATAGCATTGGAGCATATTGCAATGTGATATTCTTCAAAGAATAACAAGAGATAAATTACCTGGATTCCTACAGTTGGTCTTTGATTGACAAGAATGGTTGCCCTAAGGCGGATACTTTTTGGAAGATTACTTTTCCTCTGCTTTTCTCCTCCATCTATCTCTGCCTCACCTGCTGAGTTAACTTCATTAAACCACTATTAGTGTATATCATGTAGAGGTAATGTATTTGGTTTTTGATAGTATAATACTTGTCCATGGACCAACCAAGCCACATTATACTGGTAATTCATAAATTACTAGGACAATATCCCAAAGATCATGCTAATCATGTCCAGTAACGTAGCATCTGATTTATGATTATTTTTTATAAAGTCCAAAACTTCAATGCCGAAGCACATAACAAATTCATGTTAATTATAATTATGAGAAGGCCTAAAAATTATCAGTATGGATCTCAGAGAGGTTTAGGGAAAGGATTGAGTTTTCATTAAAGTACTTTTAAAAAAAAATAGTTTCTTCTCTTCATCATCTTTGCAATTCCTGTAAATTTCGTCTTGCTAAACTTTTTTAGATCCGAAAGAAGTTATCTGTAGTATGATGGAATGTGTTGAAATCTATAAACTTTGTTTTTCCTAGACTTTGCATCTTTGAGTTTTCACAGCTATTGCATTCAAGGGAAAGGACAGATAAATTGAATAACTAATGTAGAAAGCTATTGTTTAAGTGCAATGTCTTGCCTATTATTATTACTTTTAGGCATATTGACTAAAAGAACTGAAAAAAACTGTAATGGCCCAAGTTTTAAGTTTTCTATCAGATAGCAGTGTTACTGCCTCTGGGAATTGCTCCAATAAAAAAATACTATGCCAGCACTCTCAACACGATATGGCTGCTAAAATTGGTATCCGTTGCTTTAAGTTTACAAATTAAAGGAGGTCAATACTAAACATGATATAAATACTTGTTAAAGACTGAATTTTAGCCCAAATAATGCCATCAAAATAAGGAAAATAAAGTGATACACCTGTATCGCAGTATGATCATAGGTAAATGAGAAAGCAATTGATAGGCTCACCATATCTCCGGTTTAGATACCGCGAAAGACCAGCTTGAGTTACTCCCAAAACGACATCGTTGACAGTCTACTGAATTTGACCAGAGTAAAAAAACAAAAAAGCCATTAAGAAATGCAAAAGAAAATATAGAAACATATGTACACTTGTATGTTCCTTGAAGCAGACCTTATGACAGAATGACTTTCTAAAGGCCATTAGATTTGATTTGGAAGAACATATTGTCAGCTTATTACTAAGTGGATGACGTTAGCTAATTAAACCCTTACTAGCCAAGAGTCTTGTAACTCAACTGGTTAGTATCTCCTAGTGTTTTTAACAGAAACATCCATGGTTTAATTCCCCCCCTCTGTTGTAACTAATTGAATTATCCACACAAAAAAACTTCCACAACAACTAGTAGTCCATCATTTAAATGTGCCTATTATTGTTTTTCAGTTATTGCAGGAACACTTGCTGCCAATGCAGTCATGCAGATTATGAAGTGGCCACCACATGGCAATAGGCAACATTACATTTATGATGGAGTTCCAAATAATTGAATGGATCTTAAAGAACTGGGACCCAGAATTTGATGGGTCATGGGCGTCATTATTCATTAAAGATTCACCAAAAATTTTAAATGTTCATCATCTCATTGAAGCTCACTTATGATACGACAGGAATTTGCAAAATCCATCTAGAGTAGTGTGATAGTGTCAAATTGGAATATGGCACAAACAAAGTAAAAAGACATGCAATTGTTTCTCACATAAAAAAGTTACTATTGTACCTAAAAAAAACTAATTCAAGCTAATAATCAAGTAAACAGGATTTATTAATCAGCATACCATGTTCAATGCATTTTTCACAAGCTTTATGTCATCCAAGCTGATTGTCCGATGCACAAACTTTTTGATATTGTGCTCAACCCCTGGTGCACCTTTGATGGGAGTTTTTGTGTCTTTCATAAACATAATGGTTACCCCAAACAGCAACACATCCACTAGAGTGTTCCAAATCAACCTTAATACTGACCAAAATGCTGACAAGAACCACCAAAACCCGCCTGAATTAGTTGAACCTGCTTGTATATTTTCTGGAACACTAGGTAATGCTTCTGGGTCCAATGTTTTTCGTGTACAGGCTAAGAGAAGAGATATTAGAGATGCACCATCACCCATTGAGTGGTGGATTCTAAAAACCCCAACAGCCTCAGCATCTGAGGTTTTAATGTTAAGAAGGTGGAGTTCCCATAATGGTTTTGAGAGGTCCATAGGTTTTGTAGTAAGGTCTGATATGTAGTCTTCAACAAACTGGTCTGCAAAATCTATGTTAGGATCCAAATCAGGAACTATGACATGGTCCTCTAAATTTACTATAGTCTTTGTCCATCTTTGTCCATCATCAGCAACCTTTTGTATCATAGATAATAAGAAAGAAAATGTTAACAGTTTAACACAAGTAGCCATAACTATATAAAGAGTTAAGAACATTTTAAGATGAAATACTACATTTGAAAGAGTTTTAGTAAAAAATAATCTGAGCACAGTCTTCTCTAACTATTTTCGTCAAAAATTAATCTGCAACCATGTATGAATAGGAGCATCATTCTCTCCAATTGTTTCTTAGTAACCTGTGATAAAATTTAATAGCCCAAATTTGAATTACCGCCTTCAAAAATTTATCATAATGCAATTGTGACATATTGGTTTTAGGCATGCTTCAAGCCTTCAATATTAAATGGGACATAATATCTCTAATCATCATATTTATTTATATATAAAACCAAAAGTAAAAAACATGTTACTTTTGGTTGGCCTCATAGTTTGAGGTCTCATAATTTACTTGTTATTAATTGAATTTATATTTAATTCTTTATTTTAAGTCTCCATTGGAATCTTGGTATATCTTATGAAATTAGTTTTCATTTGGACCCACTATTGATGTCATTTTATTATTATTTATCATTAATAATTTGTCACCTAAACTTTCTTGTAGAGAAATATTATACTGTGATTTAATTCTAAACAAATACATGTTAATTGAATTTTGTGCCACTCCAAAAATAAATAAAAAATTGTAATAAAAAAAATTAAAAAGTCAACCTTAAAAAAAAAACACTTTTGAGTTTTTATACTTAGAGCATTCGCATTAGGGGTGTGCAGAAAACCCACCGACCCAACCCAACCCGACCCACCGGGTTGGGTCGGTTTTTAAGGCTTGGTGGGTTGGGTTGGGTTACAAAAAAAAAGTTTATGGTGGGTCGGGTTGGGTTTGGGTCATAAAATTACAAACCCACCAAACCCGACCCGACCCACCCATATTTAATATATATTTTATATTTAATAATTAAAAAAAAATCAATTGTAGGTATATATATTATATATTTAATCATTTAAAAAAAAAACCAGTTGTAGAGCAACATTTCCTCAATTCTTCCTACTAATACTAATTTAATATATATATATATATATATAATATAATATAATTAATAAATTTTTTTGAATAACCAATTCTTATTATCCTATATAAAAGCCAATTAGTTCACACAAATCTTAATAAATTACTATTGTTATTTAGTTATTAATGTTGAGCCTTTAAGGAGTTACATTGATACTAATCTTTAGGCTTTTTTAATATATTAATATTTATATCTTTTTTACTCAATTTAATAATAATTAAAAAAAATTGTCTAACCCATGGGTTGACCTGACCCAACCCGACCCATGTGGGTTGGGTTGGACTTATGTGATGGGTTGGGTTGGGTTGATTTTTTTTGGACCCACCATGGTGGGTTGGGGTCAAAAAAATACCTCTCCCATTCTACCCCTCCATACTACCTCTTCTCCAACCCTCAACCCGACCCATGCACACCCCTAATTCGCATTAGTTCCGACATAAATTCTTAACTATTTTAGCATAAAAATTTACTTTTTCTATTTTATATACTCACTTTTCAAAACACCCCACATCGAAATTATTTATTTTATACTCCCTCTGTCCCACTTTTTTTGTCCTGCTTGAAAAGTCAAACTTTTTAAGAAAACATCATTTATTGTTTTGTTTACTTTTTAAGAATGTATAAGTTTCCAAAACTACCCTTAAAAAAATTTATCAAAAAATTGAATTAGTAAATTAATAGGGGTATAATAGGAACATTAGTAAATTAATTGAATTAGTAAATTTTTTGTCCTACTTGAAAAGTCAAACTTTTTAAGGAAACATCATTTATTGTCTTGTTTACCTTTTAAAAATGTATAAGTTTCCAAACTACCCTTAAAAAAATTTATCAAAAAATTGAATTAGTAAATTAATAGGGGTATAATAGGAACATTAGTAAAATAATGACTTTTATTTTTAGAAACAAGACAATATTTTGAAACATCTCAAAATGGAATAAAGGATAAAAAAAGTGGGACGAAGGGAGTAATACATTTAATTAAAGAGTCCGAATTTGGTAAGGATGATGCATAAAACCATTGTTTTACACTATCCAATAAAATAATCACATCAACATTTTACTTAAAATTCAATACATTCTACCACACATAACATCTCAATAAACTCTCAATTTGATTAAATTTATATATGGATATTAGAATTGATTGAGTGTGGTTATGTTTATTCTTAAATATGTGATAAGATGATGTGGCATGTTGGGATTAGAGGGATAAAACATAAATTTTTCACCACATCCTTACAGAATTTGATTTCTTCATTAAAATATTGAATTATCTTGATTATTATAATTTTTTTCTTTCTTCACATACAACAACCATTATTTACTATTTTTCTTAATCATTGGGATACATATATAAAGAAAAAATAAATAATAAATGTAAAATGAATAATATTAATGTAAATTTATACAATTACCATAACAATAATATATTTTTATACAATTTTACATTGTCGATAAATTTTGTACTATGGTTGACTTAAAAATATGGAATCGGGAAACCGCCGTTATCAAAATGTAACAAATGAGGTATGCACATTTTTTTTTTTTTTTTAATGAGATGAGGCATGTACATTTTTTTTTTTGAAGAGCATGTACATTTTTTTTTTTTTTTTTGGTAAAAGAGGCATGTACATTATACTTTAGAATTAGAATCAATAAATCTATATATTAAAGATTTGGTGGCCCAAATAAAATAAAATAAATAAATAAATAAAAAGATTTGGTGGCAACGTGATGCCAACCCTGTGATGGGATGTGACTTAATTTATTAGTAGAAAGGGGAAGGTAATTAAATATGCCACGTTGCCTCTAACTAGCTACCAACTTAGCTTCATTTATTGTCTTTCTTTTTTCTTATTCTTTTCACCCAAAAAAAAAAAAAAATTCTGTGATGTTCAATGTTGCCAATCAAGTGGTGTAGTATTGTGAGTCAGTATAAAATTTTTGATAATTATATAAGATATTTGAGACTTAATTTCTTTCTACATCAAAAAATAATTAATGTTTTAATCTAATAATAAATAATTATTATTAAGAACGGATGCTATAAGTAAAAAAAAAAAAAAAAAAAAAATAATAATAATAATAATAATGTAGTGTAGTATCATCTAATGTGGATTGGATTGTGGAAATTTCGGTGGTGATAATTTGGCAAGAAAAACATCTAAGGTCAACCCCAAATGTGCCAAAACATAGTGCAGTAGATATCAATTTTTTTTTTTAAGTTTTATTTATGTATAATTTTTGCCAAAGTTTCAATTTTTAAGACCCAGGTAACCAATAAAAATAAACTTTTAGCAACAAGTGGTCTCAAAAGTATTTGATCAAAAATATAATAATAAAAAATTCAATGAATGCAAGTAATCCATGAGGTTGAAACTTTGAAGATTGAACAACCCAAAAAAGAAAAGAAAAAAAGAACCACCGGCCATCATAAAGAAAGAAAACAAGATAGAAAAGATGCACCACTTAGAACAAAAAGAAGAAGAAGAAGATAATAATAACAAGACTAATAGCAAGAAAGCAAAAGATACCTCAACAAATGAAGCAGAAGAATAGGATAGTTTCTCTTACCAGCTTGCTAGAGAATCTTGGATGCTTAAGCAAAGTCTGTTCTAAACCAGATTTAATAACGTCAGGTTTGAACTTTGTGTTGCACCCAAAGATGGCGATGATATAACAGTTGAAGCTTGGCGAATGAAACAATCGAGCTGCTGGACTTAGTGGCTGCTCTTCCTCTTCCCTTGATACCTTCCCGTTATTATCACTCTCACCCATCTTGAATTCTTCTTTGTGGGTTCTTTTTTTTGTTTCTTTGAGATTGAACAGGCTCCAAAAATATATGCTTTCTTGGAATGAGATAGGCTTTAATCTTGCCTCAGAAAAGGAAATAGAAAAAGAGATAGGCTTCAATCAATGCCCAATATACACACTTCTTTTGAGTTCTTGAATTTTGGCTATTGTGAGCTTGTTTAAATGGGATTTTAGATCTAAAGTTGGTTTAAGGATTTCTTTCCTCTTGGGGTGAGTGTCTCAAAATTTTGAAAGTGTATCGTTTTGACTTTATAGGGGGCAGGATTACAAAAAATGCCCCTGGATACAGTTTTGACTTTGAAGTTTGGATGCCCCTAAGTAATAACCAAACTACTTAATTGGACGGTTTCAGTTCTCTGTAACCATGTAAACACGTGGGTGCATTTATAATTAAACATAATTTTTATTATAAAAATATAAATAATTTGTTAAATTATTTAAAAAAATAGCATGTAACGTTTACATTAATGCATATGTATAGATATATTTAAAATTAAACATAATTTTTATCATAAAAATATAAATAATTAGTCAAATTATTTTTTTTAAAAAATAAACGTAATTAGTCACATATTAAAATTTTTATCTAAATTTAATACTACTTATGATCATTTTATTTCTAATTTTTAATAAGATAAAATGTGTAGAGATTTTTGTTGTGCGGTGATTTTTATTGAGTATATGTGATTGATTTTATTTATTTATTTTAATTTTATAGTTAATTAATATTAGATTTTTAGTATTTTGCACTCATTAACTCATTTAGCACAAAGATTAAAAAATTAAATGGACACATAGTACAAATTTAAATGGATAATTATGGTGTGATTTCCACATAAATTTAGACACATGATGTAAAATTGGATTCTAATTTCAAAATCTAATTGAACTTTCTCTAAGTTTTGCGTGTGTGTGTCCATATATATATATATATATATATATATATATATATATATATATATATAGATTATTGCATGTTATTTTTGTTTGAAGGGTGGGGGGGGGGGGGGAGGAATATTATTAGGTGAAAAGTATATTTTAATTTGCATTCTAATCTATATATCTATTCTTCTTAGAATGACTTATATAAAAAGATAAATAAATACATTTTACACCCTAATATTTATTTAACTTACTATATAAGAACAGTAACTATTTAAAAAAAAAAACTATTTTTCTTTCTTTTGAGATACAATATTACTAATTAAATTTTTGTATTTAGATTTGTTAAGATCTCTTTAAAATTGAAAATAGCCAATAAAATTAATTTTCTTATTCTTCTAAAAAAAAAAACTTGTTTTTCTTATGACATAATCAATCTTAAATTGGATTTTTTTTTTAACTTTAATTTATTAAAAATGTTATTGTAATGTCACCTGATCATATAATTTACCATGTGGAATATTGATTTGAGAAAATTAAAGCCTCAAGTTGTTAAGGAAATTGGTTGTCAATGATTATTAGTAAATTTGTAACTTCTTTTTTTGTGTGAGAAACATTTTAAGATTTCAATTAGGTTGGATTTTTATTGGTTCAATATTTTAGAAATCTTCATAGAGGTGAGAGAAAAATGTAAAACCTACTTATATTTTTTGTTTAAAAAAAACAATTATTATCGTATTTAAAATTTTATCCTATTATAGATTTCAAGATCAAGAGACTCAAGACAAACATTTACAAGAAAAAAAAAGATATTAATCAAAGGGGTCAAATAATAATTTTAGTGCATTTCTCAAACTCTTGCTTTTTTCCTTCCAAATTTGCCTCCCATGGATTTGATTGGATGGCATTTTCTTTTCTTTTCCGTGTAATGAAAAATGCTTTATTCCTTTCACTTTTACTTCCACGTTGGTTTCAATGGTTTGGGTGGACTACGTTTTGGTTGGCAATGATAAATGTTTGATTGGGAGGAAATTATGCCGTATGATGCATAAAGTCATACACGTTTATGGCTTTATGCCAAAGGTTGAAGTTCTTTCAAAAAAAAAAATCCGAACTTTTTTCCCCAGCATTCTGAGTTTGACAAATGCATACGACTATGTCCAACATGCATGCTTGAAGAGTGGGAGAAGAAAATGACATTATGGATTCTTCAAACATTTATTTTATTTTCAATCTTGTTGCCAAATAAGACTTCATTGAACCAGAAGAACAATTCAAAGGACCATCTTAGATATCTCTACTGCTCACAGGATCACAGAAGATCCGGAAGAAGAAAAGATGGGGTTGGACTCGAAGCAATTAAATAATACTAGAGATATAAAATATTTCTGTGGGGCCCAATAATTTATGGGTCAGGCCCACTTGCTCATGGGGAGTTCAAAGGCCCAAGCCGAAAAAGGGTTATGGCCCGAGCCCAAAGATATAAGGCAAAAAATGGCCCGGAGATGCAGCCGAGGACAGCTTAGTCCTCGGCAGACCCAAAGCCCCATTGAGAAAAAGGGTGTAGGGACAAATTTGTAAAGAGATCTAAAATATCTTGGGAAAGTTATCCTTACTACCCTTCCCAGATAAGACTCTGCACCTAACAGAGCCGTATTCTTCAGCTTTATCAACCATCCCCAACAATTCTGGGATTAGACTGATGGGACAAATATCAGTCTTGTAAAGGTTGACCCTACAAGTGGACGAAGGAGAGCAAACGCAGGCTAGTATAAAAGAAAAGGCAAGTGAATCAAGAAGGGGGGTCTCCATCCCACCTCCGAAAAAGACTCCATGGGT
>JAPQVW010000628.1:0-22327 GCA_028535905.1 Quercus berberidifolia | reverse complement strand
CACAATAACCATTTTTTATCCTTTACTCTTGCACCCGTGCGAAGCCGGGGCGGGTCGCTAGTTAAGGAAAACTATTATTAAATTATTGCGTTGTCATCGATCCTTGATACGTATGCAAAGTTTCAAATTAATCAGACTTCTGGAAATTGGTGAAAATTATGTTCAAAGATTCCATTAACTACATACATACATACATACGTACATACATGCATACAGCCCGAGCTAATAAAAGCGTGTGTAAAAAAACGAGAGTTTAGAAAGATAGAGACGAAAAATGAATAGACATTCATTTTTCGTCGATCTTTCTATCGATAATTTGGTTATCGATGAAAGCAGACGCTACCGACCGCGCATGTCTTAGTTGTATCTTAGTTCGAAAAGGTCCTAGCAATGCAATTCCTACCAATTATTTTCTATAGGTACAAAATGTACTCTACTACTCCGCAAAACAATATAGTATCGAAATCATATCAACAAAGAAAATAATTTATGTAAATGAGCTTCGATGGCAGACTCTAAGTTGGAAGAGAAAAAATATTTCTTTTTCTAAATAATAATAGGAATAGAAAATAGTTTTATTTTCTACCCCTAATAGTATTTAGTTCCAAAAATTGGACCCTTTCCCATCCTCACGAACTTCAAATATGGCTCAACCTTTCTCCATCATGCGTCAGCTAGTTTTGATGACCTTTCTGTAACAGCTATGTAGCTAGTAGCCAGCTGGAATGAATGCCTATGGCTGTAGTACCTACTACGAAATTAACATATAACATCAACACCAATAAATCTTAAGTTATTTTTATGTTATGATACAATGTACTTTTTTAACAGACTTCATAAAAGAAAGAGGTTCTCAATTCGGCTGTATGTTTTTTTTCGCTATTTTTAATGTATGTATGTTAGTTAATATCTCCGTCAATAGTTGTCCGATTTTGATGATTTTTTTCACTAATGTATAGAGAATGATTTCGTGGTGTATTTCCAGATTAGTATTTATCCCGAAAAACTTAAAAAACCACTTAATACTGTAGGGGAATCACGACTAGCTTCAGATTAATTTTGTGGCATTTGACGTCGTTGCAGTCGGTTCTTCGTTTTTTAAAACATTTTAACATATTGTAGCTATTTGTATTGTGTGTTGCAACTGCAACACACAATACAAATAGCTACAATATGTTAAAATGTTTTAAAACAAAGTGTGTAAAAAACAAAGTGTTATATGTATTATAGAATGTTCAGATAATATTGTTCGAACGTCTTTCCCTGCCCTATATCTAAAGCAATACAAAAGCGGACGTCCATCGTCTCGTCACAAGGTTTAAATGACACTACCCCAGTTGGACATTACCCGTCCAACAGTGGACGGCTACCATTATTTCTCGTAAATGATAATGAAGGGATAAGTACAAAAACAGAGATAGCTTTTTAGAAAAGTGTGATGTTAACAATAGAAATACAAGAAACAAGTTACACATCCCATCATATGGATTACAAAAGGTGAGGAAATCATTTATGGGCGATTGCGTGTGCTTCTATAATAAGCTTCCATCTGAAGCAACTGAGCTCCCTATTCGTAGATTTAAACAGTACATAAAACAAAATCTTATCAAGAAGGCCTGTTACTCCATAGACGATTATATCAATGACGATTATATCAATGACGATTATATCAATGACGTTAATGATAATGGACAAGAGTATTTAAAAAATTCAATGTTGTGTTAAGCAATATGAATATTGAGATGTATCTAAAATCGCATTATATTTGGTTAGATAAAACAAAAATGTATTAGACAAAGTGATATATGAATGTGCTAGTAGTTTCTTTTTCATATCTTCCACTAGTGGACAAAAAATTCTAGTGAAGAGAAGATCAATAACGCTTTATTTCTTACTTTGTAATAATTTGTAGTTTATACTACAATTTGACTTGTCTAAGTGCTTATTCTGTAAGCCCAATGAAATAAATTTATTGAGTTCTAAGCCTGTGTATTTATCTAAAATATTACCATAAAACAAATAAGAACTAGTATTTTGAAACAGTTGAGCTGACTATAGAACGTTGTAAACAATCTAGAGGTAGCTCAACTGATCTATATATCTAAGCCTTGGTTCAGTGGGAGGATACCCTAACTTTCAAATAAAAAAAGTTTGTTTGCAACATTTTTGGCAGGAAATAACTATTTTTAAGTTTTTTCGTAAACAAAGAATCCTTTGAGAAGAAAGTAAAACTTTAGTAACGTTGCCCAAAACGAAAATTGTTTTGGTCTAAAAAACGTATAAAATTCTTTGTTTGAGGTGTGGTCCGATTGTACTCGGTTTTTTAGGTGTTTTGTTTCATACCGTTTTGGAATGTTGATGATGATGTAGATTTTTTTTTGGGTAAAAGTAGATAGTACATTTTCTTGCATTGATTTCCAAAACAATAGTAGATTTCGGATTAAGATCTTGTCAACTAGGTTGACAGGAAGTGAGAAAAGATGCATTAGCTGACGGAAAGAGCGAATCATTTCCAGCTTTTGGCGGGAAATTTTTATGACACATAAGTCCGAGTCAGAATTGTAATAGTTAAAGTCGTAGTTTGAAAAATATGGATAAAAGTGTTTCCAAAATAACCTGATTAGTATTGAACAATATAATTATCCAGTATTTATGCCACCGTAGGTGCACACTTGATGTCGTTATAGTTCCACAGATATACATGTCGAGGAGGAGAGGTAAAACAGAAGCATCGTCGTGATGATCAATTTCATAAAACCGGAAAACCGGGAATCAATGTGGTTTTGTCCGGAAATCCGTCGAAGGTGTTATTCAGTACACCGATCTTTGTCTTATCGAACGCAGTGCATGAGCGCATGCAATCACAAAGCGTCGTAAGTTAATAATGGGATCAAACTCAGAATATATATAATTTAGAAAATGCACGAGATGTTCACTGTGATCTTGCACGAGATGTTCACCTTGAAACCAAGTTATTGTTTTTTTTTTATGACATTATGTTATTTTTTCACAAACAGTTTGGTTGTTCTTGGATACAGTTCCAAGTGACAATTCAATTGGTCTTTGAGATAGCATAGAGTCCAGAGACATAAAGCAAGAAGTTTACATTACTTTTCACTATCAAACTGCATGGTATCACAACCTAGCTAACCTACCCAAGAGATTATAGGTATTGAGATCTAGAAATACCGCGATATGCGACATACATATTATCATAATTCACAGTATTGATTACACACAATTTTCTGAAAGAGGAAGCACCATATGGTATTATATTGTACACAGAAAAAACAGACAGACAATGGTAGTGATTCTGTTGGCACAACACCTCAGCTAAACTATACTAAAAATGTTCCCGTCCCTTTTTTTTACCCTAAAAAAGGGACGGCAACATTTTGAGGCTAGTTTAATATAGGTTTTGTGCCAACATAATCACTACCAATGACTCTTCTCGAACATTGAAATACACAAAATAACAAAGAATTGACTGTAAAAGGCTTTTTTTGATAATTATGTTATAGCTATCAACACAACCGTACATCTACATGGTGTGAGTGTACGGTCCGTATCCAAGCTAGGTAGGTAGCGGTAGGTAAGCGATTTTTTGATGATGATGACGATATCGCTATCACTACAACCATACATCTACCTGGTGTGAGTGGCGGTACTACGGCACGGTATCCCAGTTAGGTACGTAACGGTAGGTAAGCGGTTTTTTGCCCCATTAATTCTAGCAGTTTTACCTGCTTGTTACGTTTTTAGGGTTCCGTATGTGCTTAGGTAGTGCTTAGATCTGCTTGTCTATTTTTTCTGTCTAAACCAGGGCTTCCCAAACTTATTTTACTGTAACGCCCTTGGGAACTTGCCATTTTTAGCGACGCCCCCACGATATTCGAAAGCTAAGAGAAAAGAAACTGAGCTCCAAAATTCAAGTAGTTTGTCTTTGTTGTATTGGAGCTTAAGGCGTTGTACTGACTCAAACTAGTGCCGCCCCTTTATCTTATTATTCCGTTAAAGAAATAAAATTATCAAAAGTCGATCGGGCAGTTTGCGATACCTATCATAAGCTTTTTTTAATGCCTCTGTAATAGTTTTATTTTGTATAGTTTAGGAAGAGATGCGAAAACAGAGTTTGGTGGCCAAAAAGTGCAACATGGCATCTCTTCCTAAACTATACAAAATAAAATTATTACAGAGACTTTAAAAAAAGCTTATGATAGGTTATCACAAACCACTCAATGGATTTTTGAAAATTTCTTTGTTTAACGTAAAATAAGAATAAATAGGTGGCGTCGCTAGTGTCAGTCTGGGTAGCGCCTTTAATTGTGTTAGAATCATTTATATATCATTATCATGTTAAGATTTTTTGGTATGTAAATGTATACCTTAGATTTTCATAAAATAAACTACAAACAAAAAGTCAAAAATTCCTTATTTCCATAAATACTATAACTTAGAAAAGGTCACATTAAAATGATACATACCACAAAACTTGTTTGGAACCCGTGAAAAGCTACTCACTCTTACCAAATTGTTCTGGGAAATTATTGCATTGCTTTTGGTTAGAGTTTTTTTTTGGGAAATGTGAACCAATTCCGGATAGGTTTCGGAAATGGCCCTGTTATTGTCCTTTTTGGAATTCAATTGGGTTTTTAACGGTTTCTTATGGCTACAGGATGAACTTTAACGTAACAACGTTAACTTACGTAACGTAAATAACGGAACTTGAGTTTTTATTCCTTGATAAATATTTTTTTGAATTGTAATTGGATTACTTTTGACGACCTTTGTGGCGTAATGGGCGCTGGTTCGCTTGAGATGCCAGAGGTTACGGGTTCAATTCGCGGTACAGGACAAATTATATTCGTATGGTCTGCAGGTATTTGTTCTGAATCTAGGTTTACATATGTACATATATGTATTTTCTACCTATTTTATCAATTATCTGATACCAATAACAGAAGATGCTCTGAAAATAAGATGATCATGTGTGAACGTGATATTTAGTTCGCCCAGCCTCGTCCCACTCTGGTGGGAAAATAATAGGTTAAATGAAAATTATATCCCGTTCGTCCCGGACGAATGTGATATAATTTTAATGTTGTATGGGGAGGTATAAAAATCATTAAAATACTTGCAATTAATCAACTATATACCTACTTTTATATAATGTATACTTCATATTACTCACCCTATAATATTTTTTTTTCGTCCTTTTCTACAACTTTTTGTTCTCTTGAAATATTCAGTGTTGCCACCTTATTTCTTTTATTTATTTTGTATTTATGTATTTCATGCCTTGTCGGCGGCGGCGCCGAATCTGAGATCGTGCCTGTCACTCTCTTCTACTGGGTTCTGACAGCGCTCTTTCACATTTTTGCGTTAGAGCACCATGCTGAGTCGGGACCCATTAGACCTACACACACGTGCTTATTTGCTTGCGGAGTGGGCTACTTAGTACCTGCAGTTATTAATTGTTTGTTTTGTTACCTGTGTTTTATCAATTAAGTAGTCCTCTTATTTTTTGATTTCTTTATATAATTTTTGTTTGTGTGTATAGGCTAATAAATTATTTTCTTTCTTTTCTTTCTTTCTTTCTATCTTATTTCTCGTAAAAATAACAGTACCTCATCACTACATAGTATAAAACAAAGTCGCTTCCCGCTGTCTGTCCCTATGTATATCTTTAATACTACGCCACGGATTTTGATGCTGTTTTATAGAAAGAGTGATTCCAGAGGAAGGTTTATATGTATAATAAATGCATAATATAGTAGAGAAACACTGATAATTTAAGAGGTTTCTAACGTGATGTCGTAAATAAACACATTTTTTTGCGCTTACATCGCAAACGCTGGCTGAACCATACGAGATAGATCAAAATAATATACTACAGTATTGTACACCTTAAAAAGGTCTACAAAAAAGTTCGCAATGGTATATGTCTATTTCTTAGGGATAACCCACAATAACCATTTTTTATCCCTTACTTTTTACAAGAAATAATATCTTATGGATTGAAGCGAAGTTAAGCAATACAGCATTAATCCTTATCAAATTAAGTACCTAAAATTTATTGTGCATTTGTTATAGATCAATATGGCCCTCTACAGCATGTAATTTAAATGAATATTTTCGAAGATATTACAGATTTAAAACGTAGGGACATAGCGGTTGCAGCGGTACCAGCCGGGGGGCCGCCGCAGGCGGCGGCGCTTGCTTATAAAGTATCAGCATTGCACCTGGGCGAAGCCGGGGCGGGTAGTTAGTAATTTATAAACTTAAACAGATTCAACTATACTCTGAAAGTGTAATCGGATTGAAGAATAATTAAGTTTGGATAATTAAGGCCCTAGTAGAATTTATAATTTTTGTTATATTGTAGTCATAGTCAATTTCAGAACCTAGTAAATGTGCCATCATAAGGGCCATAGTGGGTACCTACCTAATATCCAGTTCATAACAATTCGATACGGAACCATTTCGAGGAAATTTGAAAGTAACGACGACCGTTTTTATTTTACCAACTTTTAATTTTATTAACTTTGACTAGACAAGTAGGTAGGCACTACTTACCTTAGTATTTATTTACAAAGAACAACCTTGGTCTACCTTCCACTTGTTGTAACGCCCAACAGGGTCCACATTGAGATACTAAGTATGACCTAGCTATTAAGCCTACCAATGTGTAAACAACAATAAATATATTGAGTATTGAGATCTACTCGCGGGCGAGACGTCCACTTCACTTTAAAGTAATGGAGTACTCGCCCGAATCTGATTTTAGGTTACGGCGAGTTGTTCACTATGCTTTTTAGAAAAAGTACAACTCGCCCAAAGGCGAGTTTTTTCGCTGCGAGATCTTTCCTACGCCTAAATAACGAAAAAGATTAGTGAATCTGTAATGTTATTATTGTGTTTAATAAAGTGAATTGAATTGAATTGAAACATAATGGGCGTAGAGCTTCGTAGAGTGTTCTAAAACATAGAAGGTTCGATTTCTACATGATCGTCATAGGAAAATTTTGTTTTGGATCAGTTTTTTTGTTATTTATTTGTTATGTTGTACCCATGACGACTCATAAACTACTTCGGATCCAATCCAATACTTTATACTTTTGATGTTTCATTGGCTGGCGCCGCTTCAGTGGACGCGTACCTTTAACCTACTTCCGAAAGTCCTTTAAAGGCTGCGGGGTTAGCATAAGGATTCAAGTTATGCAAACGTTTTAAGTTATGTACCAGACCAGTATGTAATATGCCTGCTTACATTATATTTGAAAAGGTAATTTAAATTTATAAGATTAGACACAAGCTCTGCTTACTTTGGGGCTAGTTGATGATGTTTGAAATAGGATGTCCTTAGAACTCAGAACTCAATAACTTTATTTCCTTGAACTTACAAAATAAGCACTTGGACAAGTTAATTGTAGTATAAACTACAAATTATTATAAAGTAAGAAATAAAGCGTTATTGATTTTCTCTTCACTTCAATTTTTGGTCCACTAGCGGAAGAAGTCGAAAAGAAACCACTAGCACATTCATGTGTCACTTATGTGTCTAATACATTTTGTTTTAACTAACTAAATATAATGCAATTTTAGATACATCTCAATATTTATATAGCTTAACACAACATTGAATTACTTACCTAAACACTATTGTGTGGAACTGAGCGACATCAGGCCAAGTATTGACGTCATTGATGTAATAGTTTATAGAGTAATAAGCCTTCTTGATAAGATTTTGTTTTATGTACTGTTTAAATCTACGAAAAGGGAGCTCAGTTGCTTCAGATGGAAGCTTATTGTAGAAAACAATAGCTTAAATAAATAAATAATGCTGGACAATTCACACGGCATCATCTAGCCCCAAACTAAGCAGAGCTTGTGTTATGGGTACTAGGTGACTGATATACATAATACAATATATTACATAGATAGATATTTTTTTTTACTGATAGAGTCATTCCCGCTCTGTAACACCCTGTCGTCAACACTGTTGACGACTGGGAAATAAAAAGTTCCACTCGTGCACAGTGTTGACGACAATTCCCAATCGTATCCATCTAGTACAAGAGTCAAGATGACTTAACACAATTCATTACATAGATAGTTTTTTTTATAATACATAGAAATCACCCAGAACCCCGGATCAAATATCTGCAGATCGTACAAATATTTTTTCCGAGGCGGAAATCGAACCTGCAACCTCCTGCGTCGCAGGCGGACCCTCGCCCGCTGCACCACAGAAGTCGTCAAAATATAATAAAATAAAAATAATATCAATGATTATTTTTATTTTATTATATTTTGACAATAACAATTTATTTTTTGACTAGCTGTGCCCGCAGCTTCACTCGCATAGAAAGCTTAGCTCAACCGCTATTACATCAGCTATCTGCCAGTGAAGGCTACTTTTTATCCGAAGAAACGTGTGCGAAGCCGCGGGCAGAATCTAGTACTTTCATATGCATCAGTAAAAAGCTTTTGTTTTGACATTACAGACAGACACTTCAATTTTATTTATTTATGTGCTGCTTCATCGATAGGTAGCTAGTTGTTTTATAAATAACAATTTGATATCTAAATTCTACTTATCTTTTACTGGATTAAATGAAAATACCTTGGAATTTAAATTAATTATAAAACGTGGATTTAAATAAATGAATATTCAGGATTCGTTAACGTCAGCGACTCATGCTTATCGCCCTGTTTATTTGTATCGACTTACTTCCAAATACTGAAACTACGAATTGTATTACGAAGTAACCCTTTGGCTGCGTTTACACAGAAAACAGGTAGGTATAGTTCTCCGAGATCTAATCGCCTCCTGTAGGTCAATTCAGATTCGTGAGTGTATCATTCACACTATTTTTGCCGCTCGTTGGCATTATTTATGTTTTTATATTTTATGTATAGTTAGTGTCTCAAGTTAGTATTGTGTAGTAGATTTAAGGTATATAAATAAATAAATAATGCTAGACACAGCATCATAGCCCCAAGATAAGCAGAGCTTGTGATAATAGGTACTAGATGACTGATACACTTAATACAATGTATTACATAGATAGATATTTTTTATTATATATACATAGTAAACACCCAGACCTCCGGAATAAATAAAACTATATTTTTTCCTTTTTTTTCGATTTTTTCAGCATCCTTTTAGGAATTGTTGGGTTTAATACCTCTTCCATAATAATATCATGAAAGAGGTATTGCATCTTATAATTATTATTATTATTTCCTGTCCGGCAGGGAGCCGGTTGCAATAATCAGCCACCAAATGTCCACTCAAGAACACATACCTCCCCATATTCGTTTTTTGTTTTTTGTAAGCGGACAGTATTTATTTACTTACACCCCGTTACGCCCCTCGCATACGATAGGAGCAGCTGGTCAATCCAGATGTAATCGTGAGCGTATCTTTCATATTATTTTCTCCAATCATTGGTAGTCAAAATTCAGCCAATAATACAATACAATATAAATATTCTTTATTGCACACCAAATAATCAAAAAATTATAGATAATAATATAATAATAAGTCATTTATTACAGACTAGGATAGAAAAGTTACAGATCTTATTTATCTTATTCTACATAAATAAACAAAACTTCAAAAAAATTAAGATCATCCCTTTTGGCTTAGGTACTACACAGGTTACGTAGCACCCTGTACACTTTAAAATAACAAATATTTGAAACTTCGCCTGTTGCGTCACTGAGGTCGTCCTGAAGTGATGATACAATAAATATCTTAAAACTATCATGGTTATTAACACTTAAGGCACTACTAACGGGATATTTTGATGCTTAAATACTTACATTTCTTCGATGCAACCTTTTATTTAAGAGTCCATTTTTTTATCTTAAAACGGTTTTTCACCTAAATGCGTTCTTTGAACTATTCTGAAGTCCCCGAAATTAAGGGCTTCTTTGAAAACCGTTCCCGGAATACCTCCAAGTTACACATTTACCTCGAAAGAAATAGGTAACAAGTTTTGTACTCAAATTGTTAAGTTTTATACTTTATTCTGTAACTTTTAGTTGAGTTTCAGACCGTAGAGTTCTAATAAGTTTAGAGCTGAACTTTTTGAAAAGGTCTTACGTATACCAGTAGAATATTCATTTTTTACATAATCTATTTCATCCCACTGCTGGGCAAAGGGTCTCCCCCAAAGTCAGAAATTATTTTATAAAAATATGATGGGGTCCAATAAAGGTCTATACTAAAAGTCATAAAAATAACATAGTTTACATTTAATAATTTTATTACAATGAGTTGTGGCAACTTTTTTACTAATTAGTGAATCACGTTCTTTTATATAACCGATTTGATTTTATAGTAATAAAACTGAGGTAAAACAAAATGTGTACAAACAAACTTCGGAATAAACAAATTTTACAACTTTGGCTGAGGCTGTTCTTCAGCTGTAGAATTCCTGTCTGGAAGTTCAATATGACATCCGCCATTCTTCAACTCTTTGCAAGATGGGTACTTACTAGCATCTGCCTTTATCATATCTGAAGCTTTCTCTGCTATCATGATAACCAGAGCATGAGGACTTCCACGAAGAGTATTTGGCATAACGCTAGCATCTACCACTCTTAGTCTCTTAACACCATGTACTCTTAGACGACCATCCACAACATCTCCCATCGGACAAGTGCCCACAGAATGGTAGACACTTATGGTCATGTGGAGAACATAGCATTCCCAGTATTTATTAGATCTAAACGTATACTTTTTGCACACTGGTAACTCAGGATCAACGAACGACGCATTGACTTGCGTGAAGAATGTAGAGTTTTCAATTCTGGTGTAGTCTTTGATATAGGATACCATTTTCTTTATATCCTTTTTATTCTTGTAGAAATTAGTAGTTATTTCAGGATCATCAAATGGATTGGTTGAATTCAGTCGGATTTTTCCTGTACATTCAGGATTAAGATCTCCAAGTAAGCCGATAATGCTATTGTGACCTATGATTTTATTTTGAATTATGTCGGTGATTACTGGTTTGTATCCAAAAACAACTGTGAGAGCTACATAGTACAAGATATGGCGTATCTGCTCCCGCAATGATACCAAACACTTGATAGTCTGCATAACGTTGATTTTCCTCAAGAGGTATTAAGCCTGCTAGTACTGGAAACGGTATTATCGTTGGTAAAGGTACAAGAGGATCTACTGGCGATTTATCTGTTTTGTGGACTAACGCAACTGTTTTTTGTTCCAGCCAACTATCTCCAACAGGTAAATCTACTTTAATTGTAATATTAAATTTTTCCAGATGTTCTTTAGGACCTACACCAGAGAGCATAAGTAATTGAGGAGATTTAAAAACTCCTGCGCATAGCAAAATCTCTCTGCTCGCTCTTACTACAAACTTTTTACCATCTTTCACCGCTTCTACAGCAGTTGCTGTTTTGTTCTCATCAAATATGATTCTCGTAACCTACGTGTGTCTAAATACATACAAGTTTTCCCTTTCTTTCACAGGGTGGATGTAAGAATACGCTGAACACTGCCTTACTCCATTTGTTAGGATAAACATGCTCTGTGTGATTCCTCGCGTATCACAGCCATCGACATCTAGAACAACTCTATTGCCCATCTCACCAAAAGATACCAAATACGGATTGGCTGCTAAGCTAGGCTGTCTTGCAACTCCCATCGGGCCGTCCAAGCCATGGTATTTCTCATACCTAGAATTTTCAATAACAGGATCCTCAAGATGCTCACTCTTCTTGAAGTAAGGTAGAACCTTTTCATACTTCCATGTTGGATCGTCAACTATGTATATCTGCCCAGGTGTTGAAGGTTTGAGGGGCAGCTCTGACATGGATGAAGTGGTTCATACAACTGCTGCCGCCGAGCATCCTTCCTGAGGTCAGTTTGGTGACATTGCCAGGTTGAGAGCTGGCGGAGTAGGGGTTGTAGGTGGATGTGAAGTTCCAATCCAGTTCTGTTAGTGGTTCAGTGACGAAGAGCAATGGAAGCTGCAAGAAAATATAATACATAAGTGAGAAATCAGACGGATGGTTTTTTGATGACTATTCTAGGAAAATATCGGGTAAACGATTTAGAAACCTGTGAAGAATCCGCTCCTATCTGTCAAAGTAGAAGAATAAAGTATAACAGTTATTTGGTCAACTAGTAGGCAAAACGATTTTTTTTGAATGTGCCGATATTAAATCCCGACCAAGCGAAGCAGTCTAAAGTAGAGTCACGAGCGTAGCAGATACTTTTGTTACAAATCCAAATACTTTTAGTATCGATAATTTAAACTGAGTATCAAGTAGTTATCGATCAAATACTCCTATCGGTATTTGAACGCATCCTAGTCTACGTTTTGCGCATTTGGCAGGCAAATTTCATATATGCCCGACAGATAAAAACAGCTGTCCGCCCCATCCCTTCTTAATAGGTTTATCACTTAGGTTAAGTACCTATTATATTTATTTGAGGGGGTCCCAGGTACCAAGCTCCGAAGGGTACCATCTTGGCACCTCTGGGTGGCAAGCTCACCGAGAATTTACACGGGAAGACAACAACAACACACACTTACTTACAGCCTAATCATAAAAATTTTGGCGGCTCGCTTTGCTCGCCGTTGATTCTATGGAGTGTCTTTGTTGTCCTCCTATTTCATTGTGAATCGCCAAAAAAGCTTATGATAATGTTCTTAGATCATTGGATATTTATTTTTTATTCGTTTCTTTAACAATTTTCTCAGCCGCCGCAAACTTTCTTTTTTCATACACTTCCCAACTAGTTTGTGACCACCCGAAAAAATAAGAACAATTTTGGCAACTTGCTCCGCTTGCCTTTATATATTTTTTTGTATTTCCAACTTTTTAGTTAAACGCTGAAAAAACGAAAAACGCCAAATGCTAAGGCTATCTCCGCTTGTCTTTGTTGCTAACCTGACCTCACTAAACTACTCCAAAATTAGCGTGGCTCGCTCCGCTCGCCGTTATTTATATTCATCGCTTGCCATCGCCATGAAAGTGTTAGTATATCGCATTTACTGCCCAGCCTCGGCGGTGCGCCCCGCAGGGGCGGACGCCGTCTTATCTAGCTGTGGAGGGACGTGTGCGTCTTGGGCCATGTAAGTGTTAAACAAAAATGTGTTATGGGAACCGCAATAATGATAAGTCCGTAACACATTATTTATACGATGTAAAAATCAGGCTTTTTTAAGAAAAAAAATTAAATGTACCTCCAATTTTGAATCGAATTTTAAATGACAAGACCACCAATCCCAAAATAAATATATTTTCTTTTACTTACATTTTTTTCAGCTACAATAAAATGAGAGAAGCAAAACAAGTAATGAATTTTCAGATAGCAAGTCAAAATATAAAGACTAGGTTCCAAAAATAGCTTAAATTATGTATCATTTTGAACTGCCCATGTTTGTAATTAATTTGATTGTATGTACATAGGTAATTAATTTGTGATCCATTCCAGAAGCGTGTGTTTCTTTTTTATCTGTGAGTGTACATTATGTATTATGGCAACGTAGCTCTCAAACGTATAAACCGATTTGGTTTTCATTTGTTTAAAAGGTGACTTGATCGAAAGCGATATGAGTAGTTTGAGGTCTTTGCAAAAAGGGCATTCTAAGCATATATACATAATTGGTGTCTCCGATATTAAAGGCGTCCATAGGCTGCGATAACCGCTTCCCATTAGGCAAGCCGCACGTAGCCAACTTTATGTTGTATAAAAATATGGATGGTTCAAATAAAATTTTCGTGTTTAGTTTTTTTTTGTATAATTAGTTTGTTGCGTTTTCAATCTGGATGCTAAGCCGAATAATAAACTGAATGTAAAGCCTGATTAACCATGTTACATTCTTTTAAATTTTGATTTGTCTGTAACCGTGTGACATTTTAAATAATTAAATAATATAGTCATTATTCATATCAATCTATACTTATGATAAAACAATAACAGGTCCAATTTCGTACTATGAAGACATTTAGAAAAAAATTTGGAGGTCATCCTATTATTGGTCCTGACGCCAAAACTGTAATATTTTTTCATTTTTGTCTGTCTGTTGCTTGGCCGCTCATCACACCG
The DNA here is from genome assembly GCA_028535905.1 of Quercus berberidifolia. NCBI lineage: Eukaryota > Viridiplantae > Streptophyta > Magnoliopsida > Fagales > Fagaceae > Quercus > Quercus berberidifolia. The sequence continues at coordinate 8,229 of JAPQVW010000628.1, read as the reverse complement.
AAACTACTGGATGCATTTAAATGAAACTTGGCATAATTTGACTTCAACTTGGAACGAGGAACGACATAAGATACCTTTGATCCCGGAATCCAGTACGGTTCCCTTGGGAGAGGGGATGAAAATCATATTTATTAACGCATCACGCCAAAACTACTGAATGAATTCAAATACTCGACAACTACTACGACACCGGGTCCCCTTGTCTTACGCATCTTTTTAATTCAAATCCTTACTAATCTATGGATCTATATGATATCTGAAATAATCTTAATCTTAATAAGAAATGTATTTCATACGTTTCTTATTAAGATTATTTCATTTAATATTTTGTACAGCTCTCCATCTCATGATCACATTTAAAATAAAATAAAATAAAAGTTGAAAAAAATATTGTCTGGGCCGCAAAATAAGACTCTGGCTGTCTTGAAGAAAACGTAATTTTCAGCAGGGCCCTATCAAATTATAGTACATCCATAAGAAATAAGTTCTAGGACGTTTTGTAGCAAGCAAGTAGATACTTTTAATTTAAATGGAAATTGCACTTTATCACACTGTCATTATCTGGCAATAAACTACGTTTACCTTGTTCAGTGCAAACAAAATAATTGACAATTATATGTATACTTGTATTTTACATTTTGTTTCCAACACTGATGCAAAAGAGACATTTCGTCGTATCCTACGATTTTTGGAATCGCCATTTTCATTTACACGTCATACCAGTTAGAAAAAAGTAAATAAATTACTACATAGTATAAAATAAAGTCGCTTCCCGCTGTCTATCCATATGTATGCTTAGATCTTTAAAACTACGCAACGGATTTTAATGCAGTTTTATAATAGAAAGAGTGATTCAAGATAAAGGTTTATATGTATAATACATGCATAATAAAATAAAGTAAAGAAACACTGATAATTTAAGTGGTTTCTAATGTGATATCGTAAATAAACACATTTTTTTTGCGCTTACATTGCAAACGCTGGCTGAACCCTACGAGATAGATAAAAATAATGTAGTACAGTATTGTACACCTTAAAAAGGTCTACGAAAAAGTCCGTAATATGTCTATCACTTGGGGATAACCCACAATAACCATTTTTATCCTTTACTTTTTACGAGAAATAATGGCTTATTTACGAAGCGATTTTAAGCAATACAGCATTAATCCTAATCCAATTAAGTAGCTTAAATTTATTGTGCATTTGTTATAGATCAATATGGCCCCTACCAGCCCCTACCGCATGTAATTTAAATGAATATTTACGATGATATTACAGATTTAAAATGCAGGGACTTAGCGACATAGCGGTTGCGGCGGTACCGGCATAGGCATACGCTGTGCCAGCAGTGGACAAAACATAAGGACCATTACCACTAACTAAAAATGTCTCTAGAACATGACAATCATATAACCCGATAAATGGATTGGTATATCCCAGGCCCTTGTTCGATTGAAGTCAGATTCTGTTTAGGTCAGATTCGTTTTATGACAGATTCGCTTTAAGGTAGATGTACAGTGAAAGGAAAATATACTATACTATAGTGACTAACACTATAGTTGACGACCGATGTGGCGCAGCGGGCGAAGGTCTGCCTGCGACGCGGAAGGTTGCGGCTTCGATTCCCGCCCGGAACAAATATTTGTGCGCTTCACAGAAATTTGTTCCGGAGGTCTGGGTGTTTACTATGTATAATAAAAAATATCTATCTATGTAATACGTTGTATTATGTGTATCAGTCATCTAGTACCCATAACACAAGCTCTGCTTAGCTTGGGGCTAGATGATGCTGTGTGGATTGTCCAGCATTATTTATTTATTTTTATTTATTATAGTACCTACCACATTTCTGATAACTTCAAAAATACCGATAAATAAAATATCTCTCTCGAGGCGGTATTTCCGAAAAGTGGCCACGAACTATTCCAATAAAATATAACACAAAGGTGGAATCTACCTCTATTCTGGACCTACAGGGTATATCAGAACAAGTGTATATTTCTAACCGAACTTAAAAGAACGAGTCCTGCAGGTCAACTCAGATTTATTCGTAAGTGTATCAATGATAATATTTTCGCCACTCATTAACCAATGCGCCAAGGGCTTTGTTCTGTTTTTAACATCTACAATCCGTCTTCCAAACGTAGTCATCATCATCATCATCAGCCTATATTAGTCCACTGCTGGACATAGGCCTCCCCTAATGAGCGCCATAGCACCTTATCTTCAGTTTGCCACATCCAGCATCTGCCTGCAGTCGTTTGCCGAGTCACGAACTCACGAACACGTTTACCCCAGCAGTTGTCGGTTCTTCGCGAGATATGGCCGGCCTACTGCCATATCAGCTTGCAAATTTGTTGCGCTATATCGATAACTATGGTTCTCTGTCTGGTGTATTCATTACGAATCTTATCCTTTAGAGAAACTCCGAGCATAGCTTTTTCCATAGCTCCCTGAGCGACTTTGAACTGGTGGACCAGACCTGCCGTGAGTGTTCACGTCTCAGCTCCGTAGGTCATGACACTCATGACGGGTAGAACGCACTGATTGACAATTTAGTGTAGTAATTATGGCAAAACCTCCATTGCTTGGGGGAGGCTTGTTGAACAGTGGACGTGTGAGCTAAGGAGAAGAATCAGAATATTATTCCTACGCGATGTTTTCCTTGTCTTTCTCTTTTCCCTTCATATTGTTAAATATTGCAGGCTACTTGATCGTTTCTGATCACATCTGTACGCTTAGTACCTACCAGTCAGTGTGCACAGTTCGATCACGAAAAAAGATTTCAAGAACTCGAAAGACTTTAACTTCTATCTCGCTTACACATACAATAAAAGAATGAGACAAACACAACAACTCCGTGAAAATAGAATTTCTCATGTCTCCCAAAACTATTCGAAAATTAAAATCGAGCACGTAAGAAATAAAGGTTTTAGAAGCCTATGAGCAGAAAACTATTCAACCGCTGTCAAACTACGAAAATTAGTTCCTCTCTAACCGGTAGAGGCGTTGCAAGGTGCCAAATGTATGGAAAGAGACGAAAATGCACAACTGGTACTACTCTGTTCATTTCTATTTCGGTCTGCCTCTCCCGTGTCACCCTGTAGATAACAAAATGCGGTTGTAATACGGGCTGCTGAAATGCGAGTGTGAATCCGGCTCTCCGGACATTCGGGGAAATTATTTCACTCACATTTTACATTAAACTGTCTCTCAAGGCTTTCAAATTCATATTTCAAATTTAATTTATTTTGAGAAACATGGGTTGCAGAGACTAACTATTAAAAAATAGAATGGGCGCAGCCATGATCAGCTCAGCAAGCAAATTTACTTTTTTGTTAATGTTATGATTAAATTAGATTTAAAAAATAGCAGATTGTTTTACAAGGGACTAAACCATCCCATTATATACGAGGTTATACTCCCGAGCGTAGCGAGGGAGGATGACAAGACCGAGTTATAATGGGTGGTTTTGGCCCGATTAAAACACTCTACTTTTCACTTCGATTGCGAGAAAATAAAACAATTCAAAATTAAACAATTTTCAGAAATTATTTTACCGTGAAGAGAACAATCAACCTTCATAAAACATCACCAAGAAGGTTCTATTTTCAAAAAAAAAGATTGACGGAGCACCAAGAAGTCGAGTTTTCATGTAAGGGAACGAATGCTTTGTACAGGCTGATGATTTTAGATAAAAATTAAAAAGAAAAAATACTTTTTAGCCCTAGGTATTAAACTCGAGTTTTAGGCCCGCTAAGCTACACTATTATGATACACTTTTTGAGCAAGAGAAGTGAAAAATCTATTATCTCAGTACCTAAATAATGTTTTCCTAGAATTTGTCCATAAAGATTTTCTTTTAGATTGTAATGATTCTTCTCAGTTAGTAACTGTCTTAATTTAAGTTTCAAAATATTAATTTTGTGAGTTTCTTTCTATAATAAAGGTAGGTAGGTGATTGATTATAAAAAATATGGTCTTTTATAAATATTTTCGACATAAACTTCGTAATATTAAATTAGCATTTTTTTGTTAAACATAGGTATATATTTTTTCTTTAATTTTTTTTATGTCCTATTTCGTATGTTAGATTATATTATTTACCTAAGGCACATGAATTCTACTGTAATAAGAGAAGTCCTGTCTGCTGAAATACAGCTCCGGCTAGTTTAGGACCTCCGGATCAATAAAAAAATAATAAATTTATCTATACTAATATTATAAAGAGGAAAGATTTGATTGTTTGTTATGTAATCGAAAATAAAAACATAATTTTAGTAAAACCCCCGTTTAACAGCAATTATATAATAATCAAATATAGTGGACAGTCGTATTACAAAGATGAAAAAATCGGTCGGGGGCGAAAGTCTGCAGGCAGATGCTGGATGCGGCAAGCTGAAGACAGGGTGCTATGGCACTCATTAGGGGAGGCCTATGTCCAGCAGAGCACTGGTATAGCCTGATGATGATGAATGACTAAGAACTCTTAGCCAAACAGTTTCAGCTATATGCCCTATCTAAATGTTTTTCATCCTATGGCCAGATGCAGACCGAAAGTGAATGAAATTGAAATATCTAGTTAATAATTCGCTTTGACATCAAACGAAAGTTGTAAATAAAATATTTATCAAAACATTTTGAGGGTTAAAACTGAGTTTACTACTGACTTTATTAATTCGGGTTTGGAAATTATTCGGCGAGAGTTAACTTACAATTAGTAAAACTTAGAGGCATCACTTACAAAGATAGAAAGGTACTAAAAATGATGATTTTTAACCTACTTAAAACAAGTAGAATGTTTTTAAGTCGGCTGTATTTTTTACGTTGAATGTAGTTTTGTTACTCGATGTTATCGCCATAGTTATCCAATTTTGATGATTGTTTCAATTTGTATAAAAATAATCCAAACCCTCTCTTTAAAAAAAACTGTGTAAGGACCTACCTACATTTTCAGGAATTTGAAACAGTTTTTAGTTTTTTACCCGCCTACCAACGGAGGAGGGTTATGAGGTTGACACCCTATGTATGTATGTATGTATGTAGCCTATTTTTATGTACCCACGTACCGCTGAAACTACTAGTCCGATTTCAATAAGTGAGGTATCGATTGATTCGTCTTATGAAAAAACATAAAACTAATGAAATAAAAACTTTCTATGTTGTTATAGTCCTTCTTTTCTCTCCAAAATCACAAAACAAATGTTTGCGATTTGAAATTTACTTCATTAAATAGAATATTCCTGAATATAATTGAATTCTTCTATTAATCACTCCAATATTATAAATGTGAAAATTTGGATGGATGGATAGATGGATGGATGGATGTGTGTGGCTTCTTCAGCCAAAACTACAGAACCGATTGAGCCGAAATTTTGCATAGATGTAGCCCTAGACCTGGAATCAAACATGGCTACTTTTTATCCTGGATAAGGGCGTGCAAAGCCGCGGGCAGCAGCTAGTAATTCAATGATTATTGGTACACGTACTAAATGCGATCTGAGGTTGCACAGATATCTATTTATCTAGAATGTCTATTCTAAACCATTAAACATCCACAAAGGTTGATGTATTTGATGCCACGACCAGACGCTTGAGGTCTACAGGTACAGGTACACAGACCAAACCAGAGACAGCTGGGTTAAAATCGCGGTCACCTAAAATGAATAAAATTTACAAAGTAATAAAACAAAAATATTTATTTAGCTAGCTCAAGTAGGAAACATAATTATCAAGTAAGAAACTTACTGGTAATTTACTGGGAATTTAGGAAATGTTCATGTGCGAAAAAATTCAAGTTCAAATTCTTTATTGGTAACAATTTGGGTTACATATCAAATAAAAATAAGATAAAATCAATATTTTACGATTAAAATACACTTTAATAATAATAATCCTAAATAATAATTCGCTTTAAATACAATCGTACAAATTTAAATTCAAAATGTCTGTGAAAATAATGGTAAATTGATAATTAAATAGCATTAATTAGGAAAAAAAAATCATTTACCGTGTAAAAACATTGTTTTATTAGCCATTTCTTGAGTTTAAACTTAAACAGGTGTCCAGCTCAGCAGAAATGCTGAGAGCAGACCAAGAGGTTGCCCCCAACGCTGATATTCGGATGTGACCCTCGGATATAAATCTGAAGGATGCCCATGTTGCTCATTGCAACAATTACACTTGAAAACGTAGAATAAATTAAAAAAAATGATGTTTCTTAGTTCCTGTGAATGACCCTTCGTAACGACCGATGTAGCCATGGTGTGGCGCAGTGGGCAATAATCTAGACTAGATGCAGAATGGCGCTGGTTCAATTTAAGGTCTTTGTATGAACAGCAAATATTTTCTCGCAAATATTACTCTTATATCTGTTAAATAAGTAGGTAGATAGTTAAGGTGTTCAGAGTCAAATGTAATAGTGGCCTGGGCTGTGAATTTTTCTACACTCGTGAGCAGAAAAATCGACTCACAAAATACTCTTGTGCACACTGTACGCCTACAGTGTACACAAAAGTATTTTTTTGTCAAAAACTACTAAGCCGAAAACAAGGATAACGATTCGAAAGCCTAACTCTCCAATCTTACAAAATGATTTTTCTTGCATTACTTTTAAAAACTTCTTACTATAGGTGTATAGGGAACTTGTGCGCATTGTGCATGTAAGTTTTGCATTTTTGATCACGATAATTTTTTTCATTGTGTTTTGTAGTTGCTGGTGAATTGAATTAGCTAAATCACTCTAAGCTGTGCCATTCTAAGCCAAACTCAGATAAAGATGTTTAATATTCGGAATTTCTTGAGATTAATTTATTGAGGTACCTTTATTATCATTTCTACCCTTTTGAGGTACCTTGAGGTAGGTACTTGTCTCTCGCAGTCTGTACCTTTGATAATAGATATCTTTGGGTTATTTTACCTACCATATAAGATGCTGAAATTAAAGGCATACACTGGTACTGATCCTGAAGTTTTTGAACCCAGGAAATGTCGCCTGATAAGCTTGTTTTGAATATGTATTAATGTGCAGAAATAAGACGCAAATAATACGGGCAACATCATGGACCTTCCCTCAATGAGCCGCAGAGATCGTAGGCATTTGTAGGGTTCCATAATCGTGCCGTTTTTAGCTATTTATAGACCTATTAACGATTATTTTTCGGGTATTTAACACATACTTTATATTTAATAAATAAATAATGGCTAATATGTAAACAATTCGCAAAAGTTTAATAGGTTTTATCCCAAGACCTGTTCTAATATAAAATCCAGGGTACATACCCGTTTGTGGCTAAGCGTCCGCGTTTGAATTTTCTATTTCGTTTTTGGTTTCTAGTTTCCTTTCTGCATTAGAGGGGCAAATTGGATGCTCTTGTTCCGGTTTTTAAATTGTCTTGAAATAAGTACCTATCTACTTGCTTCCTTTTGAAAATTCCAAGGTTTAATCCTCTCGGTTTCCGCTTAACCGCCGAGGAGAGAGAGGTTTTAAAAAAATATACCTACCTAAAATGTAAAATAATGCCCCAAAAACGAGAGAAAAAAATACAGTCAAACCTAAATGGTAACCATACAGAATAAAGCTTAAAGTTGGAACAAAAAATATATAGTAACCATTTTTTGGTAATTTAGCGATTCTTGCTAAGGTATTTATGTGAAAATGTTGTAAAGGAAGGACTACCTAGTATGTTTTTCGCTATCATAAAGATTAATGTATTGTCTTTCTTTAATTTTAATACCATAGTGTCTATACAGTGGCGGTTCCTGGTTCATTAAATGGTACCCAAATGCATTGATATTTGTGGGAAATGCAGCCAGCGTCTTGGGGAAGCTTCCGACTGATATGGATCAGTTGAGCTACCTGTAGATTATTTGCAACAGTCTGCAGTTAGCGCAACTGTTTCAATTGTAAATCTTCTCCTTCCGGACTTTATCCCACGATAGATGGGGTTGGCACACCATGTTTTTTTCCACTCAAACTCTTCAATTGTAAATACTAGTTCTACTCAACTACCTATTTCAATTATAAATACTAGTTCTACTCAACTACCTATTTCAATTGTAAATACTAGTTCTACTAATCTGTTTAAATTGTAAATACTAGTTCTAATTTGTTTCTATTCTTTGATTGTATTTTTTTTTGTTAATTAAGATTTCTATTTTTAGATAGAACCGAGTGTTTTTAGTTTGACGTGTGTGTCTGTGTGTGTATATCTTTTGCTTCCTAGGTCC
>JAPQVW010000627.1:0-22356 GCA_028535905.1 Quercus berberidifolia | reverse complement strand
CGCGACGTTTACAGGTTGGAGCAGCTGCGGATAGGAACACACCGTGTATGACGTGAAGAAAGCAAATATAGTAGAGACGTAGGTGCTGCCAACTGAGATATGACTCCAAATCTGATGTCCAGCAGCGCGGCTTGGGTAACCTCAAAGTTCGTGAAGCAGATGAATTAGGTGACCCTGACTCGAAAAAGATGAGCCACTACGTTTAATCTCGGGAAAATAAGAGCCAGAAGGTACCCGATTCACCTGCAATGGCAGAACACTCGAGAGGAGTGTGAAATAAATTAGAAAACTGCGTCGAAGACGGAGCAGTAAAGAAAGCGTGCGCACACTTACCCAGAGAGAGAGAGGTGAGTGTGAATGAAAGAGTGAATGTAATTTAACTTTAACTTTAATAATTAATAAATAGATTTAAGAATACAAGAATGTGCTGTGCACTTATTTTAGTTTATCAAATGTCTTTGGTTGGGCGGCCACATGTGCGGCGAGCGAGATGATGCCTCGAGCTCGGCTTGGTGGCAACTAACTGCCGGGCCACGATGTACCTTAATACATCGTGTGCCGGGCGATCGCGCGCTCGGCTCCCTGTCGGTCGCTGCGCGCATCGCGTCGCTGCACTGTAGACGGCCCGTGGCACTAAGGCCTGCTTACGTCGCTGCTGCCGCTGCGCCTGGACATCTCGTGGCGGGCTACCTCGAGTCCCCACAGAAGTACACGCGGCAATAGTCACTGGCGAGGTTGCAAAAGGCAGTTTGGGCGACCCAATCGCCTCAAATACAAGACTAGGTTAGATAGTTTCTGGTCCCTCGGGTCCCTCCACAGCAAGTGCCGTAAAATCATGTCACCTTGTTGATAACCTAACTTTATTAAATGCAGTAGAAAAATTTTGGAAACTAGAGGAGGTAGCGCCCCCTAGGTCTACCTACACTGCTGATGAAAGGACTTGTGAGGATCATTTTGTTGATACTCACTCTCGTGACGATCAGGGAAGGTATATTGTGAGATTACCTTTCGATCGTGAAAAAATTGAAACTCATGGTCTGAATTTTGAAGGCTCCCATAACAAGGTGCTCGCTGTTTTACGATCCTTAAAAAATAAATTCAAAGATCAAACCTTCTGTGATAAATATTGTGAGTTTATTGGGGAGTATGAGCAGTTGGGGCATATGTTTCTGGTCGCTCCATTAAACACAGTACAGAAAAATTATGCTTTTTATTTGCCGCATAATGGCGTGTTAAACTCTCGTGACAAGTTGCGTACTGTTTTTAGTGGATCGGCCAGGGTGGGAGGATGTTTGTCGCTGAACGACTATTTGTTGACAGGACCTAATGTTATTCCTGATCTTACCGTATTAATCTCGAGATGGAGAAAATACCCGTTCGTATTTACTACAGACGTGGTTAAAATGTTCAGGCAAATCCTGGTCCACCCCGATGACAGACACCTCCAGCTCATACTCTGGTACTCCCAGGACGGAACTTTGCAAACCTTTGCTTTAAATACCGTTACTTATGGTTTGCGGCCATCCCCCTTTTTGGCCATCCGTTCCCTACGCCAGTTAGTGGCAGATGAGGGCTCTCAGTTTCCTGCTGCTACTGAGATAATCATGGATGAGAGTTATGTTGACGATTTTATCACTGGAGCTTTTTCCGTAGAAGAAGGGCTGTTAAAGCAGCAGGAGCTTGTATCGCTCTTGGATTTGGGAGGTTTTGAGCTGGGTAAGTGGGCTGCCAATGCCCCTGAGCTAGTAGAGTGGGTAGAGCCTACTAAGAGGGCCACTGAGTCACCAGTTTTTGGCGAATTTCAGTCAACTTCGGTCCTAGGGTTAGCTTGGTCTCCCACTGGTGATTATTTTCACTTTAATGTTAGCTTAGAAGCTTATGACCCAACTAGATTGACCAAACGCGTGGCACTCTCCATGTGCGCAAAACTTTTTGACCCGCTGGGGTTATTAGCTCCAAGTCACTATAAACTCTAAGAGTTTTACTAAATCTTTATGGCTATTAAAGTGTAGCTGGGATAGTCCTCTCCCCTTGGACTATTGCCAACTGTGGCATAATTTTTACACTGAATTAGTCTCATTAACTGAAATTAAAATACCGCGTTGGATAGGTCTTAGCCAGCAGGGTCAGGTTTTAGAATTGCACGGCTTTGCCGATGCTTCCCTTAGGGCGTACGGTGATGTACTTTATCTGAGAGTGTTGCAGGAGTCTGGGGTCACTGTAGCACTATTATGCTCTAAGACTAAAGTATCCCCAAATATAACTGTCCCAAGATTAGAATTGTGTGCAGCACATTTACTTACAAAGCTGACTAATAAATACTTAAAATCCGTAGCACTAGGTCAAATTAAGGTACATCTATGGTCGGATTCGATGGATGTCCTTTGTTGGATTCAGGACCACCCTTCCAGATGGCAGACATTTGTGTCTAACCGCTGTTATGAGATCCAAACCTTGGTACCGGAGGCCTGCTGGCACCATGTTAAGGGTAAAGAAAACCCTGCTGATCTCATCTCCAGAGGGTGTGATTCCTGGTGAACTCAAAGACCTTGAGCTTTGGTGGCAAGGTCCCAAGTTACTCTACACCGATCAAGTTTGGCCTGAAAAAGCGGAATTGTCAAGACCACACCAAAAGAGGAAAGGAGAGCCAAGCCAGTGGTCCTTACTTTGGCCCGTACATCGAACGAAATCCTGACCAGGTTCTCAATACTGTCCAGGCTCTTAAGGGTTAACGGGTGGTGTCTAAGGTACCTGAGGAATCTGCTGCGTCGAGTCAAGTCCAACTTCAGGCAGAGGTTCAATTTGTTTCGACACCTACCCGTTCAGGATGTTTCCGAAGGTTCGGAATATGTTAAAATCTTCTTTGGCGATGTTGTAATTTACATTGCTGAGCTGACACCCCTGGAATTGACTAATGCTGAATTGATTTGGGTTTCTCTGGAGCAGCGTTCCCACTTTGCTAAGGATATGGCTGGTCTGGAAGGCAACAAAGGGATTCAAAAGAGTCCCATACTGAAACTTAACCCTTTCTTGGAAAAAGGACTGCTACGAGTTGGTGGACGTCTGCAACACTCATTACTCGACAAGAATGAAAAGCACCCTTTCATTTTACCTGAAGAATCTCACCTGACTCATCTACTGATTTGGGATGCTCATCGACGATCGCTGCATGGTGGTGCTCAACTGACGCTGCTCTACTCTGCGATGCAAATTCTGGATACTAAAGGGTCGACAAAAGGTAAAAAGTGTAATATCCTCTTGTGTAATATGTCGCAGGTACGCAGCTCCAATCGACCAACCACTCATGGCCAGCCTACCGAGCGATCGGGTGACACCCGCCTTCCCGTTTGAATGTTCTGGAGTTGACTTTGCTGGGCCATTCAAGCTGCGACTGCCCAAATCAAGAGGCAAGGGCACCGCCAAGGGATACCTCGCAGTCTTCACTTGCCTATCTACGAGGGCTGTACATTTGGAGTTGGTGGAAGACTACTCAGCCGAAGCTTTCATAGCAGCTTTCACCAGGTTCACCTGTAGACGAGGTCATTGTTCTCTACTAAGAAGTGACTGTGGGACGAGCTTTGTTGGTGCTGCCTCCGAATTACGCAGGATGTTCAAGGAGGCTTCAGATTAGATGGCTGTCATTTGTTCAGCCTTGGCTACCATGGGGCGCTCGTTGGGTTTTTAACCCTCCCAAGGCTCCTCACTTTGGTGGAGTTTGGGAATCCGTCGTGAAATCCGCCAAGTACCACCTGAAAAGGACCATCGGTGAGCACACCCTCAGCTATAAAGAATTCGATGTGTCGATCAGCAAAATTGAGGCCTGCCTAAACTCAAGACCTCTTGGCAGAGCCTCCGACGATATCAATGACGATTTTGTTCTGACACCAGGACACTTGTTGATACAACGGCCGTCCTTCACCGTTCCTGAACCTTTTGACCCTGAGGCGAAGGTTCCTATTGGCAAGAGGTGGTCTTGGGTTAGACAGATGTTTCAGAAGTTTTGGTCTTGGTGGTCCAAAGAGTACCTTAAAACTCTCCAAGAACGTCAAAAATGGTTCAAGCCCACTCGCAGAATACAGGTGAATGACATGGTGTTGATCAAAAGTGACGATCATCCCCCTGCACAGTGGCCACTTGGTAGAGTCATCAAGGTATACGAGGGCTCCGACGGCCAATCCAGAGTCGCTGATGTCAAGACAGCTGGCTCAGTCTTCACTCGTCCAGTAGTGAAGCTGATTGTGTTATTCTCTGTGAATGATCTCTCTGAGCAGGACTTATGAACATTTGTGATCAAAGTGAACTTTATTAAAATTGAACTTTTATTGACTCTGATTTATTAACTTTTTTGTACTAAAACTTTGCATAAAAAACTGTTAATTTTGTTTGCAATTTATTTTTTTGCTGTTATAAAATTTAGAATTTAAGTATTTTGTTTATCTCAATTGATTTTTATATTCAACCTTTATTCAAGGATTAATTTTTTTATTCAATATTTATTTTAATACGTTACTGCGTATCAAAGTGGGCGGTATGTCGGAAATCGACACTGCTAATTTATTTTTATAAAAATTATTTGTTTTTATAATAATTATTTATTTTCGTAGTTACTATTATGAATTTATTATTATTGTTATTCTTTTATTTAAATTAAAAGTTTAATTTAATTTTCAAATTTCGCCGCGCCCACAGGTGTCTGATTGACGCTGCGCCGTCGCTAAAATCAGTTCACCTCCGGTCGCTTAGCAACGTACACCCATCTATACTATGTGCTCTAAGTAATTCATTAAATAAGTTAAAATAAATCTAATCCTTTTTCTTGTCAACCCTAAATATTACCAATTCCTGGTGTAGTTCACCCCAATATCTTTCAATAGGAACAACAAAATAATTTTTTTGAAGTTACACATAATATATTTTGCATTTTGTAAAATGTGAAAAGTATCTGGTTTATATTCTTTGTACAGAGGAAATGTATAAGTAAATAAAATTAAAAAATTTCCAAAATTTGGAACATGAAGCTTTAATACTATTTTTTGAAATATCTTTCTAAAATAATTCTTTTGAATTTAAGCGAGAAAGATTGGGATTGTACAACTTATTATAACAATTAAATTGTATTATCAATCACCAGAATATAATAAACAGATTTAATTATAAATTTTATCATCTTTACGAAGAAAACAATTTATAAACCAGATATTTCTTATAATTTACAAAATGCAGAAATATAATATTTGTAACTCCAGTCAGGCAACAAAATAATTATAAAATTTTTAAATCTCATCGCAAGTAATGAAGAATTAACTGACATAATTAGTTTCGCTTTACATTCATAAGACAAAGGATAATGTAAATAGGAGTGCTGATACCCAAAACTTAAAGTCTGTCTATAAGCGTTTTTTGGAAAAAAGGTTTTTTAAAAAGTAGAGAGTGATTACCACATAGTTTTGTGACTAAGTTGTGGGTTTTGGCACTTCACTCTTATTCTTATTAAAATAGTAGGCTTGTGCCTTGTTTGTAGTCTCGCCCTTACTCCTAGTCGCGTGAGCGCCTTTAGATTTAATTTCATTAAATGTATGACTTGCAACTACTGTTGCATAGAACTGTAAGTAGCTTTTACCAAAAAATTATTACCCATATATTGAATTTTGTTAAAATAAAATAATTATGTTTACTATTTTTTATTTATAGAAATTTTGTGACCTGTAGAGGCCTTTTAAGAAAGGCGAAACGTCGTCTAAATAATAAAAAAGAATTTTTTGAACAGTGACACCTCTTAGTTTCATTTCTACTATTCTGAAAAAATTTATTTATAAAACTTTCTGTGGAATCTAAATATATTACATTATACACCATAATGATAGTCAAAAATGTAATTATATTTGGTGAGCCAATTTTACACATGAGTTACTAAGTAGGGTAAGGGTTGCGTTAACTTCCCTCATGAAAACAGAACTTTTTTTAAATAATTCGCGCAATTCAGTCTCTGCACCGATGAAATTGGTGCCCTGGTCGCTGAAAAGCTCCATACAGTAACCTCCCCTTGAGGTAAACCTATGGAAGGCGTCAATAAATCCCTGGGCTGAATAATCCTCTGCAAGCTCGAGGTGAATCGCTCGAGTACAGAGACAGAAAAACAGACAAATGTATCCCTTTTTCGTTCCCTCTCCCCGGGTTTTGGTGAGGCGAACTGGAAAGGGGGCCCGCATAGTCGACCCCAGAACGCAAAAAGGGATGCGCCGGCGTGACTCTGGCTCTGGGCAGATCACCCATAAACTGGTTTTTCGTTTGGGCCGAAAAAAGGATGCACGACTTACAACCTTCTAGGACCTTCCTCACGGAGCGCCGACCATTGATTATCCAAACATTCTGACGAAGCGTGGCTGAGTTTTACAAGGGCTTTAGCCAATCTAGGATTGGCACTTTTTGGGTTGACGAGAGTTTTAATATCGTCACGAAAATAGAGTCTTTGGTTCAGGTAAATCCACAATGGCGGTGCGTCCAGATCGGACAAATTAAGGAATGAAAAGAACTTCAATCTACTATATACACTATTTTTTACAGCGGCTCTTCGGGTGAACTTAACCACAAATTGGATTACATAAGCTGTGACTCTCAACAGTCTTGTTAGTGTTGAAAATCTGTGGCACAAGCCCCACAGTCCCCCCTCGGGGAAGAAGCTTTGAGTCGTAGCGCAAGAAACCAATCCAATTTTCGTTTTTCTTATTTCCGATGGCTGGTGGGTGGACAAATCCTCTGGTATCGTAGGCCAAGGGTCCGTCGAATCCGACAACCAGGATGGGCCACGCCACCACAATTCATGGTCAGCAAAATCATTGGGGTCAATTCCCCGGGACGCAACGTCAGCGGGGTTGTCCGAGGACCAGTGCAGTCAGTGCCAGAACGCAGTAGGCAATAATGTTTGGATTTCCCCGCATTTATTGGCCACAAACGTTTGCTATTTCGAGGAATAAGCTCTTAACCAATACAGAACGTCCTTAGAGTCGGACCACAAATGAATATTACTGACTTTCAGCGGTGTATGGTTAAGATAATGGTGAACAAGTCTTGATAATAAACAAGCTCCTGAAAGGTCAAGACGTGGATTACTGAGGGACCTCAACGGGGCCACTCTGGTTTTAGCAACTTGTAGTAAGCAGTGAGTTTTTCAATCGTCAACTATACGTAAATATATTACGGCTGCGAATGCCTTCTGAGATGCATCGGCGAAGCCGTGGATCACGCAAACACTAGCCCCTGGGGTATAATGGACGAGCGAGGAATCGTAATCGAGTTGATAGCCACCAGTTTTGTCATCCAAGATTACCATTGTTGGACATACTCTGGGGGTAGAAGATCGTCCCAGTCGCATTTCAGCAGCCACAAGGACTGCATGAAAATCTTTGCGGAAATTATGACCGGGGCCATCCAGCCCATAGGGTCAAAAATTCTGGCTATTTTTGACAAAACTGATCGTTTTGTTGGGGTTTCGTTAAATTCACAATCGTGACTAAAGCGGAAAACATCCTCCTTTGACTGCCAGCTCAGACCAAGGATCGCGACTGGAAGGGAGCTTCCAAAGTTTGTGTTCGGGAGTTTTCTTTCAGAATTTTAAGAAGGGCGCGGCGAATATATCCGTCGAATTGGCCCAGACCAGATTGTCTCGATTGGACGATCTGTGGACGCAGTTCCTCGAGATCGACCGTTCCATAAGATATCATGAGGAAGTCGATTTGGGTAATCAGTACTTTATGGACGACGTTTTGTATCTGGCCCAGGAGGAATACGACGATTCCCGCAGTGCGTATCAAGCTTATTTAAATGCGCAACACCCCAACCTCTGTGGCCCAGGAGGCCCCTCGGGTACAAGCTCAAAATAATGATATTTGTGCGATGGCACAGAATTTACCCCCGATTCAAATGCTCAAATTTTCTGGGAAACCGGCCGAATGGCCACACTTCCGGGACATGTACTTGCCCCTTATCCACAATCAAAGCTCCCCGGATGTGGTCAAGTGAACCTACCTCCGATTCTACTTGACTGGTGAGGCGCTCGACGTCATTAAAAGTATTCCCGTCTCTGAACGGAATTATGAGACAGCATGGGAGACTTTGAAACTGTATTACGAGAATGTCGTTTAGTCCATAACCACCCGGCTGATCTCTTTGCTGTCAAGCCTATGATGGCAGAGACCTATGCTGAGGCTAAGAGACTGCTGAACGAGACCTTCACCCCTTTAGAGGCGCTCCAAGCACTGGATCGTCCTACGAAACAGTGGTCAGATGTCATCGTGTTTATGTTGGTTTGCAACATGGACGACAACACCCGAAGAGATTGGGAGAAGGCCCTTGACAAGCATACTAAGACCCCAACCCTCGACAGAGTCAAGTCCTTTTTGGAATCTCAGGCCTTGATATTCGAATCAGTCGAGCGTACTTCCAAAATACCTGTTACGCCTACGACTAATAACTCTAAGAAAACTGCTGCTAGTACTACGGCTCTGGCCTCTGTAGAGGCCCCTTCGAAGGTTAATCACAAGAAGAAGGACTAAGAGTCAAAATGCTCCTTTTGTAAGGACGAACATTTCATTGCTAGGTGTCCTAAATTTAGAGAAAAGTGTGAGAATCACTATAAACAAAATGTCAAAAGAAGTCCGGAGGGAAGATATGTAGTAAAATTACCATTCAAGGACTCCAGGGGAGTGCAGTTGGGCAATTCCTACAAGCGAGCTGTTAGTATGCTCAAGAGGATGGAAGTTCGGTTTGAAAAGGATCCGGAGTTCAAAGCTCTTTATTTCGACTTTATAAGAGAGTATATCTCCAGTGGTCATATGGTCCCTGTGACCCCTGGGGACCCTTTGTTTAAACCAATCGATAAAACGTTTTTCTTACCGCATCATGGGGTTCTCAAACTCACTAGTACCACCACAAAACTCAGAACCGTATTCAACGGCTCGAGTAAAACCAATTTGAATATCTCCCTTAATGACTCGCTTCATAAGGGACCTAATCTATTACCCGAATCACCCGATCTTATAAGTCGTTGGCGACTTTACAAAGTAGTCTTCGTCACGGATATAAGGCAAATGTTCTGCCAAATCCGAGTGAGCGAGAAAGATGTTCATTTCCAAGCCATCGTTTGGCGATTCAGCCCAGACGACCCTATTAAAATATATTACCTGCTAACCGTTGTGTACGGTTTGGTTTGTTCCCCATTCCTGGTGATCTCTTCGGGAATTGGCTCAAGCACACCGACCTTTGTAGCCGATGGCCGTTGAAGTCATTAATGAGGAAACGTATATGGACGACACTACGTCCGGAGGACACACATTTAAGGAGGCTTTGAACAAAAAGTCCCAGCTCAGTGACCTACTCAAGGAAGGTTAATTCGAGCTAAGAAAATGGCTCTCAAACCAGCCCGAACTGTTGGATGGTGTTCCGAAAGAGCATCAGACGACTTTTATCGACTTCGATAAAAGTCGTCTGATGAAGCTACAGTGTAGCGAAACAATTGTTATGACTATTTAATTTAATCATTAAATAAATAATAAAGTGAAGATTGAACTAAACTACATAAGTGTATGTGTTTTTATTCTATTTAAAAAATCGATAAACAGAACATTCCCGCGAATTTTTTCATCAACATATAACATAATTAATACTTTCTTACACTAGCATAAGCTGTATAAATTTGTAAAAGCTTGTTAAAAATTTTATA
This sequence comes from Quercus berberidifolia, assembly GCA_028535905.1. Lineage (NCBI taxonomy): Eukaryota > Viridiplantae > Streptophyta > Magnoliopsida > Fagales > Fagaceae > Quercus > Quercus berberidifolia. Next base: position 12,638 of record JAPQVW010000627.1, on the reverse strand, counting down.
ATCAAGTTTAAAATCGTTTTTTGGCTATTTCTTGTTTTAAGCTGTTTTTCATTGATTATTCAAAAATCGAATTTTTTACCGGTTTGAATTTGGTGGGTGGCATCTTATTTCTTATACCCTACAGATTATAAAGAAATTTTATTTGGAGTGATTTGTTGACAGGAAATAATTTGGCGGGCCCAAAATTGGACAGTTTTTTACGATTTTTTTACTTTTTTTGATTCGGCACTTTCCATCTCAATTCAAAAAGGCACGTATTACGTCTTTACCAAATCAAGTCTGGATGAATTTTTTATGTTTTTTAAGTCATTTTTAAATTATCTTCGCCTCTTAACTTTTTCTAAATAAAACTGAATCCAATAATACGAACTTAAAAAATAAGTTTTCTTGTTTGAAAAAAATCGTATTTTTTCACTCTTTAATATTAACTACAACAGTTTAGAAGATATTGAAATGAAATAGTTTGCAGTAAAACACTGATAGATTGACGCGTCAATCTATCAAAACTTGCAGGATAGTGTCTATTTCAAGTTGAACCTGTTTTTTTTTTCTTTTTAATTTTTAACTGATTCAAAAACTAAAAAAATCCAAGACTTTTCTCTAGCGTGGAAAATTTTTTTTGGCATACCTGATGGCAAAGATAATTTAAAAATGACTTAAAAAACATGAAAAAATTCATCCAGACTTGATTTGGTAAAGACGTCATACGTGCCTCTTTGAATTGAGATGGAAAGTGCCGAATCAAAAATAGTAAAAAAATTGTAAAAAACTATCCAATTTTGGGCCGCCAAATTATTTCCTGTAAACAAATCACTCAAAATAAAATTTCTTTATAATCTGTAGGTTATAAGAAATAAGTTGCCACCCACCAAATTCAAACCGGTAAAAAATTCGATTTTTGAATAATCAATGAAAAACAGCTTAAAACAAGAAATAGCCAAAAAACGATTTTAAACTTGATTATAAAATTTTTAACAAGCTTTTATAAATTTATACAGCTTATGCTAGTGTAAGAAAGTATTAATTATGTTATATGTTGATGAAAAATTGCGCGGGAATGTTCTGTTTATCGATTTTTTAACAAACCCCAATCAATTGAGAAAAAACGTCTAAATACTCAAAAAAAGCTAAAAAAACGGGTTGTTTCAACAAGTGGAGACAGAAAAAATCAATTATTTTAGTCCAGCTTTTGCGAGCTTTCTAAGCAGCTTTCTACTTGTAAATAATAACAACTTTAAACCACTATACGAAGCGATTTTTAAAAGTCGCCCAAAACAATCCACCCAAATATGCATCAAACTGGCTGTTAAAAGCAAAAGTAAAAAAACGTTTTAGTTAAAGAGCTGGCATTTGAAAACAGTTTAATCGAATGGAACAAATAAGATCTCGTTTTGAAGCTCTTGTTTTGACCTTTAAAATGAGACCTAACATGATAAAAAATTTTAATTAGGCTACACACAGCATCGATTTCTGTTAAAAAGAATATAGTGATACATAAAATATCTACGAAAAAACAGTGAAAAAACAGTTTTTTCAGATTTTTTCAAAAACTGCTCGACGGAATTTTTTTGTTTTGGTCAAAAACTCATCAGAATAATATAAGAAAACAGTCAAAACAAGAAAATTTTGGGAGGTATGAAATTTTATTTAAAGTTGGTTCCGGGCCGGTGTGCTTAAGAAAGGAATGATATCTGCCAAAAAACCTTTTAAAAGGTAAAAAAAATCCGTCGAGTTTTTTTGTTATTCAATAAATTTTTTAAATAAATACAATAATTATAACGGTGTATTGTTTATTATTTCTTAATAAAAATGAATCTTACAATACAAACCTAAGGAAGAAATGAGATCAAATTGAATAACGTCAAGTTTACAACTAATTTTTTCCGTTTGTTAAAATATTTTATGTGTTATCGGTTAAACCATTTACATGCTCGGTGGACCCATTGTTTTTCAGTTTTTAGGTGAGTAATGCTTAAGAATCGTAAATTTGAAATATTTGACTGGATTACTATGATGTTTTCAATTAGAATAGTCTCGCAGCACGCATGATGTTTTCTTTTTTATAATTTAAATTTTATAGTTGTATTCACACTCGTGTTTAAACCACTTTAATTTGTGACTTTTATAAGTTTGAATTCAACATAAAAGTATCCAATTAATAAGGACAGAATCCGAAAGCGCGGTCACGTCCTTCGTGTCAACTGTCAAGTCATCTTAATTTCATAATACAATTTTTCTGTTTCACATTTATTCAATATCAAATTAATTTTTATTTGAAACCAATATTTTTTATTGTGTCAACACCTTAAACTGTAAAACAATGGGTCCGCCGAGCATGTAAATGATGGTTTAACCAATAACACATAAAATATTTTAACAAACGGAAAAAATTAGTTGTAAACTCGACGTTATTCAATTTGATCTCATTTCTTTTTTAGATTTGTATTGTTGGATTCAGTTTTATTAAGAAATAATAAACAATACACCGTTATAATTATTGTATTTATTTAAAAAATTTATATTTATTAGGCACGACCGACCCACAAGGCTCGGGAGAGCCTTATATTTTCACCAGAGCAAAAAATGACCCCACCCGGAAATCAACTATTTAAGTTGTAAAATGGATTTCTAACCCACTCCAAGGGCGTCCAGAGTGATGTTTCTGATGTCCCCCTTTTTGGGTGCATTTATTTAGAGCCCATACAAGTAAATGCAAAATTGCATAAAAGATATCTCGGGATCTAATGCATCGATTCACGTAAAACCAACGGGAAAATTCTCGTTTTTGCGTTATATAATTGTGGTTTAAGTTTTGGAGTCATAAATTAACAAGAAAAAGAACGGCATGTACCAAAACGATTTGTTCTAAGCTTTAAACGCACAAAACGTGAAATTGTGCACAGGATATCTTTAGTTCTAATAAACCAATCTACATAAAACCAACGGGAAAAGTTTCGTTTCTGCGCCCCATAACTGTGGTTTCAATTCCAAAGTCGTCGGTTAACAATTATAAAAACGCCGCATATAAAAACGATTTAGTTTACTTTTTAACGCAAAAAACGTAAAACGCTATTTCGCGATATCTTGGAATCAAATACATCTATTTACATAAAACCAACGGGAAAAGTTTTGTTTCTGCGCCCCATAACTGTGGTTTCAATTCTAAAGTCATCGGTTAACAATTATAAAAACGCCGCATATAAAAACGATTTAGTTTTTTTTTTAACGCAAAAAACGTAAAACGCTATTTCGCGATATCTTGGAATCAAATACATCAATTTACATGAAACCAACGGGAAATGTTTTGTTTTCTCGCCCCATAACTGTGGTTTCAATTTCAAAGTTATCGGTTAACAATTTTAAAAACGCTGCACACAAAAACGATTTAGTTTACTTTTTAACGCAAAAACCGTAAAATGCTATTTCGTGATATCTCGGAATCAAATACATTAATTTACATGAAACCAACGAGAAAAGTTTTGTTTTTGCGCCCCATAACTGTGGTTTCAAATCCAAAGTCATCGGTTAACAATTATAAAAACGCCGCTTACAAAAACGATTTAGTTTACTTTTTAACGCAAAAAACGTAAAACGCTATTTCGCGATATTTCGGAATCAAATACATCAATTTATATGAAACCAACGGGAAAAGTTTTGTATTTGCGCACCATAACTGTGGTTTCAAATCCAAAGTCATCGGTTAACAATTATAAAAACGCCGCGTACAAAAACGATTTAGTTTACTTTTTAACGCAAAAAACGTAAAACGCTATTTCGCGATATTTCGGAATCAAATACATCAATTTATATGAAAACAACGGGAAATATTTTGTTTTCGCGCCCCATAACTGTGGTTTCAATTCCACAGTTATCGGTTAACAATTTTAAAAACGCTGCATACAAAAACGATTTAGTTTACTTTTTAACGCAAAAACCGGAAAACGCTATTTCGTGATATCTCGGAATCAAATACATTAATTTACATAAAACCACCGAGAAAAACTTCGTTTTTGCGTCCCATAACTGTGGTTTGAAATCCAAAGTTATCGGTTAACAATTATAAAAACGCCGCATACAAAAACGATATAGTTTACTTTTTAACGCAAAAAACGTAAAACGCTATCACGCGATATCTCGAGATCAAATACAGCGATTTACATAAAACCAACGAAAAATACTTCGTTTTTACATCCCATAACCGTGGTTTAAAATCCAAAGTTATCGACTAACAATTATAAAAATGCCGCATACAAAAACGATTTAGTTTACTTTCAAACGCTTAAAAGTATAATTTTGCTTTTTATAACTGTGATTTCAAATCCATAGTTATCAGTTAACAATTAAAAAAACGCCGCTCACAAAAACGATTTACAATTAGTATAACTATCTCTAGAATTATTGGTTAATATTAGCAGATAACATCACTTATAAAAAATTAAAATGTCTTTAATATAAATTAGCCCTAAGAATATCTCAAAACCCAAAGTTAAAAGTTACAAATTTTAAGGATTAAAAGTTTGGCATTTGGATCTTATAATGCTGGTTTTATTTCCAGCTGAAAATGCCAGTGGTGTTTGAAGTATAACAGATGTTTTTCATGTGAATATTACTGCTGCGATGCCACTTAATTTTCTGTCACTTAAAGTTTCATTCAGTCGGTCTCTTCAGTCATCATCTTTTTGTAAAGTCTTGCTTATATGCTGGAAACATTGCAGCATCAATCTGAAAATTATTAAAATTTATTTGAATTAACTGTTTATTTTTTTTAACTTAACTATTTATGTAACTATTGAAAAATTCAATATTTATAATGCAGATGAAGATACAAATTTATTACTATTAGATTAGACTCCAAGCCATACGCTATGTGTTATTTGATTATATATTCTTCCAACCAATCATACATCCAAATGATTCCAAAAGATATTATATCTTCTTCCGAATGATGTTGCTGAGGTTATAGAAGTATCTCAATTGTAACAGTCTTTCCTCGATGATCATCACTACTGGTGTCAGTTGACTTCAACTGACTTCACATTACTTCAAGTTTCATGTAGTTGGTTCCCCAATTATGTATCCCTGTTTGTATTTAGTAGATATTACTGCAAGGATGAATAAAATTCAAGTAATTATGTATTTATATATATATATATATATATCTAGAACAAAAAATAAGTTACTAATTTTTAGAAACTTACCGTTTTACATAAATATCTAGATCAAGTTTCAATATTTTGAACTAGATAAAGCCTTATATTATATGTTTCATGAGTATACTCTTCTTCCTGATCATGTTGATGAAATTACAAAGATGTCCAAGTTTTTCCTTTATGATCATTACTTTAAAGTAAAGTCCAATCAGTCAATTACTTATTCGTTGATTATAAGCCTGTTGTTTGATGAACACCGCTGGTATTAGCTGACTGGAATCACTTGACATTCTGTTCATTGGTTTCTCATTTGTTGTTTAAAAACCAACTTTAAATCACTTGATGTTTCTAAAGTTTGTACTCAGCAGACAATCCTGCACCAATCACAGAATCACAAAATTTCAATTCATTAATTAAAATTATTAATTGATTTTTTTTTTACTAAAAAGCTTTTCATAAGTTGAATAATAATATTTAATCTTTCATCAATATAAAATAATCAAATTAATAGCTTTTACAATAATAATAAAATTAAAATTTCCTGCATTTATAAAGTGAATTTTTTCAAAACACAAAAAATTTATTGGTTGGTTCATCTGGCAAAATAAAAACTCCTGGAGATGAGATTCCAAGAATTAAACTTCTTCTTAATTACTAGAGCCTCTTCTCTACTGCAAGATACTGCGATTTCTTCACAAAAACCAACTTAACTGAAGCCTTTTCTTATATCAAAAGTCACTTATTTTAACCGTTAAAATTTCGAACAATTTCTTTTTAATGATCACAAAAACTTCACACATGAACACATAATACTATCTTATTCAATTTTTTCTACGAAATCACCGATATTTACTGACTTTTTATTTGCACAACAAGAACAACAAACATAACTACTCGTAAAGCAGAAGATTATTGCAACTGCAGCAGCCGACAGCAGCTGCCAGCGGGCAGCGGTCAGTTCGTTTGTTCTAGTCCGTTCGTTCCGTCAGTATTAAAAAAAAAAATTGTATAAAGCTATCTAACATGTATTTGTTATTAGTAAAGAGTAATTTATTTGTTTTATCAATATCATTATATTATATTATATTATTATTTTTTATTCTACTGACACCTAGAACGTTTCTGGACTGAACGGAATAGAACCGAGTAAAGACCGAGTTGCTAATTCAAATATAATACGATTTAAGATTTTTTATAAAAAAATACTTCAATGATTTTTTCAAGATTATGAATAATCTAGTAGTTTTGTAAGTGTACAAAAAAAAGTTTTTACACAAAATCAGCTGACATGTATTATTCTAAAAATCTCAAATAACATTAGTTAAGTCCCAAAATTTCGAAATTTTTTTTCTTGGTTTCAGCTAGAAAATCTTGAGGAAAACTTGGGATAGTCTACAAAAAAAATACCATACCCACCTGTTTTCAAGTATGCTTTATACGATAAAATAGTTTATAAAACTCAAAAATTCGATTTACAATTGTTTATTAACAAATTTATAAAAAAAAGTCAAGATTTTTTATGCATTTTTTTTAAATCGAAAAAAATAGAGAAAAATTTTTTTATGTAAGTTACTTATTTTATGTATAATTTATTCTTGAAATTTTACGTAGAAAATAATGGTATTTTTTATTTTACAATAACTCCAATTTTCAATTTCGGGCTGTCATGGTATTGGCTGTCAATACTTGGAATTTTGCAATTCAAATGAAAAAAATATATACAGTGAATGCATTTACAGTTTGAAAAATGAAATCTGGTCGTGTTTTTTCTAATATTATTAAACTTTTCGACTGTTGTTAAAAATTACCTTTTAAAATTATAAACAATGGATTTTTAAAGACTTTTTACGCTTAGTCAATAAAAAGTTTTGATCAAAATTAATTTTTCGATGCTATTTTCGAATTGAGAGTTTGTAAAATTTTTTTGGCCGTTATTTTGTTCAAAAAATCTGAAGCTCAAAAAATCAAAAAATTTTGAAAACTTCAAATATACACTTTCTATCATAGTTTTTAGTGCATAAAAAATTTTTTCCCTCATCTTTTCGATCAAAAATAAAATGCACAAAAAATCTTGACGTTTTTTTATTAATTTGTTAATAAACAATTGTAAATCGAATTTTTGAATTTTATATGCTATTCCATCGTATAGAATATATTTGAAAATAGGGGATAGTATTTTTTTATAGATTATCCAAATTTTTCCTCAAGTTTTTTTAGCTCAAATAAAAAAAAATTTCGAAATTTTGGAACGTAATGGGTTAATATTTAAAAAAATGGCTTTTTGTCTGTTAATTTGTGGGAAAAGGGGGGAGATGTTTGCTTAAGCCACAAAAAAAATTATTTTCGCGTATTAATAGGTCACTTTGTAAATTACATCCTATACCTAAAGCTGTCGAGCGCAAAGCGCGAGTGTCGGTCGGTCGTGCCTTTCATTCAAGAAGCGAAGCATCTTGGATGCCTTGCATCGCGCGAAGCATGGCGATGCAAGGCACGGAGGTGTTTCTGCCCAAAAATTTTTCAAAGGATCAGATTTTGCTCTGTTTATAGAGCATGGTCTGAACCTTTGAAAAAATTTTGGGCAGAAACACCGGAGTGGCAAGTCATCTGGCCTATGAGCAAAGCGAATGGCCAGAGGGCGCGCTAGTTTTATTTTATTTATTTACATCCTATGAATAGCAGGAGGTACCAGGGTACCTTTGTGCTACTAGGAAAAATAACAAAATATAATAATAAAAGTACAAAGAGCTTAAATAATAAAATAATATGAAATAGAAAATTAAGTAACATATATATAAATATAATAAAATCATTTCACAGTTAAATTTATTTTATCATCAACTATCCAATTTCTGATTTTGGCTTTGGTCGTGTAGATGAGTGTGTCCATATTTTTTAGATAAGTAGGAAGAAGATTGAAATATAACGTTGCTTTATAAAGAGTATTCTTTTTTCCTCTTTCAGTCTTGACTTTAGGAAGTGTGAGTAAATTTCTTCTGGTACCTTTCCTATTTTTTAAAGTTTTTATGTAAGAGTCTCTTAGATTGTAATAGTAGCTAACAAGAATATTCAGTGTGTATTGTTGGCGGATATTAAGGGTATTTCTGGATTTGTTGCTAATGATGTTTATTATTCTTCTTTGTAGTGATAAAAGTGGTTTGATAGTTCTGCGATTTGCCGATCCCCATGCCTCTATGCCATATGTGGCCACACTATTAAAAAGACCATAGTATATAGTCCACAAGGAATTGTCACTAACCACTTTTTTCAGTTTAGAAAAGACAAATAGCAGATATTTTAGTTTTTAACAGTATTGATAATATGACAATTCCATTTCAGTTGTGAATCAATTGGTTATGCCAAGGTATTTAACGTTTTGAACATTTTTTATCTCATTATTTCCAATATTGATTTTGATATTTAATGGTGCTTTGTCTATATGATTCACAAAATACATATAGACAGTTTTATTTAAGTTGATAGCTAGTTTGTTCTTATTCATCCACTCATTTATTTTAGCAAGTTGTGTATTTAATTCATTACTAATAATTTCCCACGAGTATCCAGATTTAATCAATACAGTATCATCTGCGAAAGAAATAAGGTCCTGAGGAGGGAACAAGCACAAGAGATCATTTATGTAAATTAAAAAGAGCAGTGGTCCTAGAATAGTACCTTGAGGTACACCGCAATCTGTAAATTCAAAAGAGCTGCTTACACCATTGATTGTTACACACTGACTTCTACCCGAGAGGTAGCTTTTCAATAAGTTATATGCCAAGCCTCTGATTCCATATGCCTCCAATTTATCAAGTAGTATTTCATGTTGCACACAATCAAAAGCTTTTTGAATATCTAAAAACACCGCAATAATTGGCGAATTTTTATCAAGATTCTTAATTATGGTATCTGTGAGGGTTGTAATTGCATCTTTGCAACTCATTCCAATCCTAAATCCAAATTGATTAGTAGCCAGTAGATTGTTGTGTTCCAGAAAATTATAAATTCTTGTGTAGATAACTCTTTCAAAGATTTTAGCAAAGTTAGATACCAGCGTAATAGGTCTGTAATTATTCATTTCACTTTTTGTACCAGATTTATGCAGGGGAAAGACTTCAGATTTCTTGAATAGGTCAGGGAAAACACCATTCAATAAACAGAGATTTATGGCATCAGATAAAGGTTGACAAATATATTTATTAATTTCTTTAATAATCGTTGAGTGGATGTGATCAATTCCTCCTGTTGTTTTTTTTATATTATTGATAATATCAAAAATTTCTTGAGGGTTTGTAGAGCTTAAATAAATAGAATTAGGAGTCGTACATTCAGGAAGTGTATTATCTTCACTCGGTGTTAGATTGTCTGATATGTTTTTACCAATATTAGTGAAGTATTTATTAAAGGTTGTTGTTATATCATGGACATTATCTATTTTACCAGAATCACTGGAAAGTGATGTCACCGGATTTTTTCTTTTTCTTGGACCATTTATTTCATTGTTTACATAACTCCATAGTTTTTTTGGATTATTATGAGAACCTTTAAGTTTGGTATTATCAGCATTTTTTTTTGCACTTTTGATAATACTGGTAAGTTTATTGGCGTATTTTTTATAATTTGATTCTTTAAATTTATTAGCTTTATCATTTTTCCAGGCGTTGTATAGTTTTTTCTTTGTTTCACATGATTTAATTAAACCTTGAGTAATCCATTGTTCATTTTTTGATGACCTAATTTTCACTTTTTTAGTATAATTTTTAATATTACTTATAATATTATCAATAATGTTGTTCATATACTGATTGGGGTCAGTGTGTTGAGCTGTGCACCAATTTATTTTATTAAAATGCTTATGTAATAGTTTATAGTCTATTATCTCTTTATATTGAGTTTCAGTATTAATTGTTTTAATTTTACCATAGATATTTAATAAAATTGGTTCATGATCTGTAATAGGATCATCTAATTTAAAGGCTGTACTATTGCAAGTGTCAGTTTTTTCAAAAAAGTTGTCAATACAAGATCCTCCTTTGCTGTTGATCCTTGTCACCGAGTGAATTTTATAAATATATTTATTTTGAAGCATTCATATTGAATAACAAAAAAACTCGACGGACCTTTTTTACCTTTTTAAAGGTTTTTTTGGCTTTAGTATACAGGGGTTTTCGATGAAGCTGATAACGAATCTGAAATAAATTTTTAATTTGACCTGTATAATGTATAATTAAGGGGGGGGGGGGGGGGTACACCCTAGGCATTTTTGAAAAATCGAATTTTTTTTATTGCATTTTCTAATAGTACAATATCTTAGAAATGTTGTGTGAAAATTTCAAGTCATTTCGAGTTTATCTCTCAAAGTTACAGCTGTTTCCGTAAAAATCCTGCCGTACAGCTCTGAAGCAAATAGGCGCACAGGTAACTAGAGATTTTCTTTTTTTTGAGTTTTTTCGAGGAAAAAGTGTTTATTGGAAGCAATTTTACCTATTTCTACATATTTTAGTTGTTAAAAACTTTTAAAGCGTTGATTTAGAGGATTTATTTAAATTCTTGTTCAAAACTTCAAATGCGTTTTCCTCAAAACTAGTACTTTTAAAGTCCGTGGTCAAAATATCTCAGAGACCGTTGCACCGATCGTTCCAAAATTTTAACCACTTATTTAATACATATTTTTACAGGTTTTAACGAGAGCTTTTTTAAAAATTTTCATTTTTGCGTATTTGGCACCCACAAAATGGCGGAATTTTTGGTCGAAAAATCGATTTTTCACTTCAAACAGCCACCAAATCGTCAAAAATAAAAAAATAAAAATCCCCTCATTAACCCTTTCAGGGGCACATTTTTGTGAGCATTATTTGAAATATTGGGAATAGATACGTAATCAGGCACGCTGAATCCGAATCCATGGTCAGATTTTCGAAATTCTAATTATAAGGCCCAAAACCACGCAGACACAACATTAAAAGTCAAAATTTTGAAAAATAAAAAATACTACCGTATTCTCCGTAAAATTTAATGAATAAAGTATACTTGGTGTTTTTTGAATTAGATGCACTGTTTTCGAGTAAAAAATCATCAAATATCAAAAATGGTATAGCTCATGAAATTTGGTATTTCAAACATTCAATGATTTTTGACTAAAAAACGATGCGTCTAATCAAAAAAACATCAAATATACTTTATTCTTAAATTTTTTTTGTAGAATATTGTAGTATTTTTTGTTTTTGAAAATTTTAGGTTTTGGTATTGGGTCTGTGCAGCTTTGGGCCCAAAATTAAAAATTATAAAGTCCAACTTTTGATACGTAACTGAGCGCTAAAAAAACTTCAATCGCAGTATTTTTCGGACAAAAATTGATTTTTTTTCAATTTTTTAGATGTCTTTATCCCCAAAAATGCACTTTTGGTTATCCGTCCTGGGCCCAATATTTCGAATTTCTGAATTTTGAGGCCAGATTCGTAATCAGCGACCCTAGAAACCTTTATAAGCCCATTTTTGTTACATTATCTTCAAAAGCTGATTCAGGGCCGATTTTTATTGATAAATTTGCGAAATTTCCACTATAAATTGTTTATAACAAATTCAATAAATAATTATGTCAATTTTGAACGTGCGCATTTCATAATGAAAGTTATCGTGATGTTATAAAATTTTACTACAGAGTGATTGAGCTAAAAATGACTGAATGGTAAATAAAAAACTGGAAGCTGTTTGGGTGCCATTATAATGTCACCTGCCCCCTCAAGGGGTTAATACCAGGAAAAACTTATACTTTAACGAAATTTTCCAGAATTTTTTAGTTTGGAGGTTCCTTGACTGAATGGTTTTGACCACGGGAAAAAATCGTAAATCGAGGGCGTCTCCTATACAGCAATACTATTGGCTTATTTATTAATATTTACACTCAAAAAAATTACAGAATATACTTCAAATGTTACTTCAATATGTAGACAATAAATAAATTAAAAAACTTTTACGGTTTCTTCAGAAAAAATTCTCAAAAATTGGCTTTTTTTTCGGCCATTAGGGTGTACCCCCCCCCCCCTTAAATAAAGTAAAAATTTATTTTATGTTGGATTTAATTAAAAATTGGTACACAGGGGTTTTCGACGTTGCTGATCACACATATGATATTGGTTTTTTCAAATTGACCTGTATAAAGTTTATTTTATTTAGGTAAAAAATTTATTTTTATTGGATTTTTGTTAAATTTGGTATACAGAGGTTTTCAATGGAACTGATAACGAATTTGAAAAATAGTATATTATGCAACGGGTGCAGCATCGTCACCAGGGCGGTTTTAAGGATCCGAGTGCTCCGCGAAGCGGATCACGAGATCCTTAATAAGCCCTGGTGATGTGCTGCACCCGTTGCATATACTATTTTATAGTACGACTAAACAAAAACACGAATCAAAAATTCAATTTCGAGGTTAAAGTGACCAGGAGTACTATAAAAATTTTTAATTTGACATACACAAAGTATTGTTGT
>JAPQVW010000626.1:0-22399 GCA_028535905.1 Quercus berberidifolia | reverse complement strand
TTATTTTTTCTTTTCTCATAAAAACTTTCTTTAACTGGATTGTTAACCAATAACTTAAGGGCACTCGTTAACATGACCCATAGATAAATCACCATTGTTTGATATCTTTTTTCTATAAATAAAAATAGAGGATGTAAGGACTACACGTAAGTTGTATCTTTTCATTAAAAACAATGGTGTAACTAACCAAAAATAAAATAAAATTTATGAACAATGAAAAGTTAGGGGAACATCTTTTTCCTTTATATATTTGTTTTCTTCCTTTAAAACTTTGTTATGGTTATGGTCAACTTGTAAAGTTGTAATGTTTAGAGTTGAGTGTAGTCTTCTTAAGCTTATCTTGTTTTTTTAAAAGATAACTTTAGGAAAAAGGAAGTTGAGGGGTCTATTATACATAGGTTTATTTTCAAATTTTGAAATAATGTATACACACTTGGTAAATTATTAAAAATTATTATTAGGTATAATAGGTAAAGTCTATCCTCAATTCATGTGGGTCCTATTCATGGAATCTATCGTCTCGTGAGTAATGGATGGATTCGGTCCATTACATTTAACCTTGTTCTCTACTTGGTAGTTTTGAAGTTATTCATGAGATTTAAATGTTTTTTTTTTTCAATAGATATGATATAAAATTATAAATATGTTTCATAATAATTATAATTTATTAACAGATTAAAAAAAATAGATTTTTGTTCTAATACAAATTAAAATATTTTATCCATTACTCAATCCATCAAATATTTACTTTAATAATTTGAAAAACACAAGCAAAATACTGTTAATGATTGACAAATAATATTACACTTGTAACATTCTCAAAATAATTTCATAATAAATTTTAGGTAATAGAAAGTTACAGATTCTAACCTGATTTAATCATTAACATTACTTTTTTATCAACTAATAACAATTTGACACCTAAAATTTGTTATATAATTGTTATTAAAGTATCATAAAATGATACAATTTTTAATATACTCCTGCATTTTTTTATATTTTTTTGCTGAGAATATACTCCTGCATTAAATACCTTTTTTTTTGTTTAAATGATATCTGCATTAAATACTTAACAAATCCAACTTATCATGCTGTCATAATTATATGTGTCATCTCCATAAACGAAGTTGCAATAAAACATGGCTGCCAAAGTGCGAACGTAATTAATGGTTTGCGTAAAAGATCGGCCTAAAAAAATAAATGAAGTAAGAGAAACTGTGGAAAGGACTGTCTGAACCCACGCTTTGTTGAATAGAACATTTTCTCGCTCAACTCGTGGTCCACACGCACCGCGTTACAAAAGCGATCGCGCCATATGGTCTTTTGGTTTTAACTTTTAACGGGCTATTGGAATATTCATTCCTCCAATTTTTATTTTTATTTTAGAATATTCATGGAGACATGGACCATATACTATATAAATGGAATATGTGTTAAATTCGGAAGCATTTTTTTGTGTGTAAATTATTGATTTAAAAATAAAGAAAATTATCTCCAATAACAAAAAAAAAAAACAATCAAATAAATTACCCTTAAATATTAGAGGTCTCAAATTTTTTTTAGGAAGAAATATAGTTTATATTAATTCATAAAAATTTAATAAAATTTTATCTCATTAAATGCACACTTTAGCTAATAGTAACTCGCAATTTTATTTACAAGGAAAAAAAATGACAATTTACGGCTCTTAGTTTGTATTTGCTGTAATTTTGGTTCTATTTATATTAAAATTTTGGGTAAATTACATATTTGGTCTTTAACCTTTACACTGTATTTTAATTTAGTCCCTAACATTTCAATTATGTCAATTTGATTCCTAACTTTTCAATGTTATGTCAATTTAGTCTTTATCGTTATATCTTAAATAAAAATTGATAACATGACAAATAGTCAAAATAAAATTTAAGTTTATTGTCATATTAACGGAAGCTAATTTTTTGTTTTGACTATTAGACACATCATCAATTTTCATCCAAAAGATAACGGTGGAGATTAAATTGACACAGTACTAAAAGGTTAGGGACCAAATTGACACAATTAAAATGTTATGGACGAAATTGAAATATAATGTATAAGACATGGACCAAATACGTAGTTTACCCTAAAATTTTCAATTTGCACCTTATCTTTGAGAGCCCATTCAATGTGCTTATTCCCTCCATCTCTTTTAATTTTTGCCTTAAAATCACAAATTTTTTTTTTGAGAGTTTCGCTTTCAATGATAGTTCTTTTATCATTAGACCAAAACACTATTGGTTTTTTGTGTAGGCGAGGATTGTACCCAAGATCTCTTATTCAACTATCAGAGACTTTAAATATAACATTAATGTTGATATGTAATTTATCATGATGCTAACCTATAGGGCAAGTGATGCCTTCATCAAACATTCAACCATGCACCATGGTACAATAATGAAAATTGTTACCATCATTTTCATTGTTCGCTATGCTCATATCATACATAAGAAAAAGAAAAAGAAAATCTAAAAATTCAAAACAATAATAACAAATTGAGGAATAATGTTTCCAATTCAAGACATAATTATAGTTAAATCATCCAAAAATCCCAAAATCAAACCCTATTGGCCCAACATTCTTTGATTCTTAGAACACCACCACCAATAAAAATGAGAGAGAGAGAGAGAGAGAGAGAGAGTCACTTGTTGAGGTCACAAAGTTGACGTAAGATGCCGACAAGACCAATTGTGGCTACGATAGAGCTTATAAATCATACCTATTTGTCAATTTGTATAACTTCAAATTTGCCAACCTACACTTGCTCCATAGATGGTATTATTGTACCTCATTAATGACATTTTTTTTTTCTTTTTAATTGTGGGTTAATGAAAAAAAATTAAGAAAAGATGGATGGAATAGGACATATTAGGTATGCTCTTAAAGATGGGGTTTAAAATTGACAATTTTAGAACCCAAGGGGCCAAAAATACATTAAATACAAACAACTTTTTTTTTTTTTTTTGATACTACATTAAATACAAACTTAAAAGGAACAAAGGGTATTTTTGTCTAATTAGCAATTACCATGATAAACATGCATAAAATTTGGCAAGATGAAAAGAAATGCCTTACTCTTATCTTTAACATCTTATCTTCAAGTTAAACATTATCTTATTCTTATTCTTTTATACAGATAACATTATCTTATTCTAAAGTCTAAACAGATAAAAAATTAATTATTATAAAAACTTTGTACCCAATATTATATAAATTTTTTATTATAAAATATTATAGGCATCATGTAATTTACTATCCCATACCAAATTGTTGGTCGTGTTTATAAAACTAAACATTATTTATTGTCTTGTCCATTAATTAAAAGATAGAACTTTCCAAAATCACTCTTAAACAAAATTCTCAAAAAAAAAAAAAAGTTCTCAAAAATATTTATAGATTAAAGTGCTTGTGGTTAATAGAATACAGGACCCGGAAAAAATATTTATAAGTAACTAACTAAAGTTACACTCTTTTCAAAAATTACAAAAAAAAAAGAAAAAACCTAAATTGACACAAAATTTGATTCACTTTCCCATATTAATCATCCGAAGTTCATAATTAAAGTAAACAACCCCGAATTAGGAAACAAAAGAAATTTGCCGTAAAGGAAAAAGGCACCAAAATACCGCGAAATGTAAACAAAAGTAAAACGAGACGTAGATGTGGGGACGAAAAGACGAAAACACCCCGTGGAAATAAAAATGGACAGTTCAATGGTCGAAGTAACAGAGAGAGAGAGAGAGTTTTTGTCAGTGCAGCAAAGAAAGAGAAAATACGCAAAAAAATGAGGAGAAAACGAAAGCTACACCTCTTCCTCACTCCTTATTAGATCTCTCTCTTTCTCTCTCTCTCTCTCTCTAACGCAAACACGGTTTGTTTGTAAGTCTCACACACACACACACAGAGACTCTCTCACTCTCTCGCCAAATCTGTAAAAAAAATTCAAAATCGAAATCCTCTTATCTGTTATTTTTATTTTTATCTATCTATCTATCTATCTGTTTTTGTATGATATTTCGCTGATACCAAGCTGGAGGTTGGGGACCGAGTCAACTCGACCGAGTTATGGGCTGTTGCGAATCGTCCTTCTTCAAAGGACCTAATCGTCGTCATTCTGAAGACAAAAACCACTACCATCGCCACCACCACAACAACAACAACAACAGCAACAACGATAACAGCAATAACCTCTACAGTCATTCCGCTACTCCGCCTCTCAACGGCACCGACGCCGTCGTCTCCGCCGTGTCCGGCGCGCCTGGCTTCTCCGAGTTCTCACTCTCCGACCTCAGAGCTGCCACCAACAACTTCAGCTCCGACTACATCGTCTCCGAGAGCGGCGAGAAAGCCCCCAATGTCGTCTACAAAGGCCGCCTCCAAAACCACAACCAACGCCGCTGGATCGCCGTCAAGAAATTCACCAAGCAAGCTTGGCCTGACCCCAAGCAGTTCGCCGTAACTCTCTTCTTTCACCATCTCTTCTTCAATTTTCACTCTCTAGGGTTTCCGATTTTGTTGATTTTTCGTTTTTTTGTTTTTTGTAGGAGGAAGCTTGGGGAGTTGGGAAGCTGAGGCACAAGAGGCTAGCGAATTTGATAGGGTATTGTTGCGACGGCGATGAGAGACTACTTGTGGCGGAGTATATGCCCAATGATACCCTAGCTAAACATCTATTTCACTGTATGTTTTCTATTTCTATTTCTGCTTTTTGTTTTTTTTCAAATTACTTTCTTTCAGCTAATAATTTTGTTTTGGATTTGTTAATTTTTTGTTTTTTTCTACTTGAATAGATATTAGTTTGGGTAGTTCTGCCCTTGCTGTACTGGACTAGCTAAAGTCCAAATATCTTTGTTCATTTGGTTACTGTGTTGTATTTGCTTTGTTTCTTTCAATGGAAATCTCTGAATTATACCCAAAAAAAAAAAAAAAAAAAGATTTGTTATTTTGTTGAGTCCTTGGCATATATGGTGGTTTATAACTTTTGTTTGTGTTAATGGGTTTTTAGAGTAGGTTGTAATGGACTAGGCTTTTGGGATAGACTTTGAGTTCCAATGCGTTGGAAACAGGCTAGTAGTTGATGTGGTTGAATAAGCATCGGCTGGCTGGATAAGTTGGTTTTACCTGAACAATTAAGTCCCAGGCGTTGTTGGGAAAGTAATGTGAAATGTTTATTGTCGATACTTGAAGAAAACTGATTACTATATTTGCTTATCTTTCAGATACATAACCTATACAAACTGATGTAGCAATGAATGTGATTGGTGGATTTCAAAGTATAATAAGTGAATATTTGAATTGTTTTTTTTTTTTTTTTTTTTTTAAAAGATTGGTGACACATCTGTATGTAAAGGTTCTGTAGTATCCCTAGCATTACTTCTGATAAGAACTTAAGTTAGGTAGCAGAACCTTAAAAACTGTACCATGGATGTGGTTATGCTACCATGTCATTCTTATTTGTGGTTGATGATGGTAATCTTTCATTATCTTGGATCACTGAAGCAGAATAGTTCAAAGTTGTAACAAATTTATGGAGCTAAGCTTCTTTTTTACATTTATATCTGTTTTAACTTCCACTTAAAGTTTTGGATATGCGTGTTTCTAAAGTTTGATGTTGCATTCACCACTTCTTTGACAGGGGAGAATCAGACCATTGAGTGGGCTATGCGTTTAAGAGTTGCGTTGTACATTGCAGAAGCGTTAGATTATTGTAATACTGAAGGCCGTCCATTATACCATGACTTGAATGCATATAGAGTTCTCTTCGATGAGGTGCTGTAACAAATCTTTTTTTCTCAAGTTTGAAAATTGAATGTAATCTAGTGTGTATTACTTTTGTGCATAATTATTTTGTAATTTTTTTACATTGCTTTGTGTTTATCATTGTGAGCATGAAGTAATCTTTTCTCTTAATAAAAGGCCATTGCTTATTTTTTTTATAAAAAGGTTATCATGGTTCTGATTGTGTTGAATTAATCTTGTTTGGAGCACCCATGCTATTTTTGGGACCTAAAGTGGTAATGATGTGGATGGTTTTGACAGAATGGGGATCCTCGGCTTTCATGTTTTGGCTTGATGAAAAATAGTAGGGATGGAAAGAGTTACAGCACAAATCTTGCATATACACCTCCCGAGTATCTAAGAAATGGTAGCCTCTCAACTACCTTCTCAGTATGTATGCGGCTTTGTATGTATTTTACTAGTCACTTGATGATAATCTCTATTATAAATGTTAAGATATTGATACAAAAAATCACCTAGAAGATTTTTATGTAAAGGTTGTATGATAGATCTTTGTATATACTGAAGATTTCTGTTTGTTTTTCTTTTTGTGTCAATATATGAAGTAATAAAGAAAAATATAAATGTTGAAGCACCTGTATCTGCTTGGTGTGCTGAAATAAAAAGACCAATGGCATCACCAGGAAGCCTCATAGAATCTTTTAAAAAGTGACAGAGAAAGAGTTCCCACTTGGTAATAAGATGAAATATTTAAAATTTAAGAGGGGGAGTTCAAGATTATAATGCATGCTTCTAACTTGACCACAAAATAAGACATAGTTAAGCTGCACCTCTAGATAAAAGAATGAACGGTCCATTATTTATCAGAGGGTTTGGTGTGGATTTATATATCAGAAGCCTGTCATAAAGGCCATATAATGGAGATCTACTTAGAGAGTTTTTAAGCTCATAACATTCATAAGATTCAGCTCTAGATGACATGAAGGTTCACTACATGCTGAGGTTAATAGCTGGCAGTGTGCAATGGAAATACTTAGCATGAAATAATGTTTCAGTTTTTTGGTATTATGAGGTAAAATACCTGTTAATTTGTGAGTTTTGAGTTCTTTATAAAGAGCATTGGTTTTTGTCTTCTGAAGTGGTTTTTTTTATTTTATTTTTTATATTTTTTTATTTAACAATTGCTGAACGTTTGGGAAAGATAACTTGAGCTAAGACTGTTAAATGATTACCATTTGAAACATAGAATCTAAGGAACCATAAAGTGGCAAAGGGGGTGATTATTCAGAGTGGGGTCAATGGAGAATGGGGATGGAATAGCTGTTGGGTGGTTGGGACGCCCTCCTGACACTTATTTTAAGTTCATATGATGTACTATTTACTTGAGTTATATCAAAGATTTTTTATGCTTATTGTTTTTCATGACATGGATTTATCCATTTTCTCACCAGGTAATCTTGCATGAAAACTGTTGTTCCCATGTATCACTACTTTTCAGTAATGCTTCCTGTAATAAATGTAATATGTGCATGTTCTAGGTAGGGTGACTCCGGAAAGTGTTATCTTCAGCTTTGGGACTGTCCTATTGGATCTTCTCAGTGGAAAGCACATTCCTCCAAGTCACGTAAGTAGTTTTACCATGTTGTGTAATGAATCATAGTTTTAGACTTTCAGTGTGGTGGCTCTACCAATTGAGCTATCCAATTGTAGGGAGTGAAGTCTATAATGGAGATAATCACAAAATAAAATATGATAGAGAAAAGAACCCATATTAGAAAAATCCTTTTCTCTATAAGATTGAAAATTTGGAGCAATGAAGCTACATTCTTTCTTGATTGGTTGGTAGATTATGTCAAACATGATGGATAACTTTCTGTTGATTTACTGCCTGCATTTCTTGAAATCTGTGACTTGGCAATAATTTGGCATCAAATGGAATACTAGGGATAGTTTACTTTCTCTTTCACATTTTGTTGTCTTTTCCTACGTGTTTTATTCCATAGGCATATATCTGGATTGCTTTTTGGGCTTCTAAATGTGTACAATCTGTTACAATATATGTTAAAGAAGGCGGATATTTGGTAATAGTTCCTTTCAATCAACCTTACATCTTTCAGTCCAAAATTATGATGCGTTTGAGTATTGGTTTTCTTGTGGATACACTTAGCTCTTGGCGGTTTGGAAGTTTTAATTGCTTTCAAATGCTAAGATTATTTTGTTTTTTAGTGGATGAGTTGGATTTGGTGCCATCATCCTGTTCCATGTTTTGTGATGATAGCTGTATATTGTTGTTTACCTGGTTTGAGATTAATGCCTAGCAGATTGTTCATGAATCTTTTTTTTTTTGGGAATTGTTTGAAGTTGATATTAGTGGACTTAGATGTGTTATTATGTTTCTATTTTTCTGTATGCAGGCTCTTGATATGATACGGGGCAAAAACATTCTTCTCCTCATGGATTCACATTTGGAGGGTAATTTTTCAACTGAAGAGGCAACTGTGGTTTTTGATCTTGCTTCACGGTGCTTGCAATATGAGCCTAGAGAACGGCCAAATACTAAGGATCTTGTTGCAACACTTGCACCACTACAAAATAAACCTGATGTAAAATATTCCATCTTTGCTATCTACTCTTTTGATGCATGCACTTATCTTCTATCTTTATTTGTCTGTTTCATAATGTATTTAGGATTATATTTTATCAGTAAAATAGTGCAGATGATTTATCCTGTAAAATTCACACTGAAATCCTATTGGCTTACAGCCTAGTGGCACCCTACTCCTTCCCTCTTGTTGTGGGTTGGATACCCCCAACACCAAAAAAGAAAAAGAAAAATCCAAAACAAAAACTGTTGAACCACAAGATCACTGCTTGTCATGCTATCCCACTGAACATCTGATTTATATCTTGCCTATGAGATATAATAGTTGTTATGCCCGGCCAAATATGCATTCTGGCTATTATCATGTTCTGTTTGCTGATAGATTCTTGCTTGGAGCTTGATCTGGCCAGAAGCGAAAATTAGCTGTGGCATGCTCTTGTGAGCTTGTTTCTGGCGTTTACAATTTACATAATGAGGTTGGGTCTTCAATTTCCCAAGGAGATTTAGTTAAAAGCCTTGTTGGTTGCCCATGTTTTCTTTTGGGGAGTCATTTTTTCTTCTTGTCGGTTTTTTTTTTTTTTTTTTTGGGGGGGGGGGGGGGGGGGTTTGGGATTGATGGTCGCTTCGTTCTCATTTTATTTCATTTTCCTTGGTTTGTATAATGTGTTTTCTAGCATTCCTAATTGTTTGTATACTGAAAGCAATTTTCAGATATATTTACAGAAATTTTTGTTGCATTGATTAGTTTGACCGTAAGATGACAGTTTTGTGAACTTGAATTCGTTATAAAGGGAAAGGTCAGTTTTGTGCATTTAATCAAATTTCAGGATGTGGTTTCTCTGCTTGCAGGTTCAATCTTATGTGATGCTGGGAATCCCAAAGCATGAGGATGCCCCTCCTACCCCACAACACCCTCTTTCCCCAATGGGTGACGCCTGTTCAAGGATGGACCTTACAGCTATCCATCAGATCTTGGTCACGACACACTACAAAGATGATGAAGGAACCAATGAGGTGATTGAATTGTTCACTTGCAGGCTTGCATGTATTTTCTCTAAAGTTATACTAAATCATTTCCTTGATCTATCGGTTTAGTTGTCTTTCCAAGAATGGACCCAGCAAATGAGAGATATGTTGGAGGCAAGAAAGCGTGGGGACTTGGCATTTCGTGACCGAGATTTTAAAGCTGCTATAGACTGTTATTCTCAGGTATGTTGATTGCAGCATTGAAATAAAAAAACACCTTCATAAATAGAGTTTGTCTTACACCATAATGTGTTAGGCCCACTGCGTTTCCCCCACGACAGTGTAGAACTTCATATAATAGGGAAGTGAACAGCATCAAGAATGAGTTGGATTTTCAAGATCTTAATTGATAGGGAAAACAGCATCTATCTGTGAGATTGTCATGCTATAATGTACTAGGACATCTCTCTCTCTCTCCAAGCAAAGAAAATTGTTTAACAAGCAGATCCAGATGTGAACTAGTCAAAAAAAAAAAAAAAAAAAAAAAAAAAAAAAAAAAAAAAAACAACACATAACAAGAAAAACAAAAAACGTGGGAACCATGATTAATTTTCATTCTGTTTCTATTGTGCAGTTCATAGATGTGGGAACCATGGTTTCACCAACTGTGTATGCACGAAGAAGTCTTTGCCATCTCATGTGTGATCAACCAGATGCTGCCCTTCGAGATGCCATGCAAGCACAATGTGTCTACCCTGATTGGTCCACAGCATTTTATATGCAGGCAGTAGCTCTTGCCAAGCTCGATATGCACAAGGATGCAGCTGACATGTTGAATGAGGCTGCTGCACTTGAAGAAAAGAAGCAACGGGGTGGCAGAGGGTCTTAAGAAGTAGCCCTGTATTTATTCCTTGATATAATTGGCACTCAATTAATTGTTGTTGTTGTCGATGGTGTTGTAACAAAACATGAGGTCTATGTATAATGGAAATTGAAAATGTGGCTTTTGTTTAAAGTGTATCATAGAGAGAGGGAGAAACTTGTTTTCTTGTGCACCAAATGTTTTGCTATTTTTTTTAATTAATGAAATAATTAATTGGTTCTTAATGTGTACATGCCTATATGAAATCTATAATACAACAAGATTTTGACTCTCGAGAGTGGAATCAAGCCACATATAACTCGGCTTTTCCATCAATGAAGAGACTCATGAATTCCTCCCCATCAACAGTTTCTTTCTCTATGAGTAGTTGAGCAAGCTTGTGAAGGATGTCAATGTGGGTTGTTATGATATGCGTCGCCCTTGAATATGCCTTCTCTACCAGTTCCCTAACCTCTGCATCAACTATATCAGCAGTAGCCATAGAATAATCTTTCTGGGATGACATCTGCATTCATAACATACACGCCAGACACTAATTAGATCTCTTAATTATGCATAGGAAAGAAGACATTGTAAACATAGTGAATTGTGAAAGCATTTCTTTCTTAATTCCAATGACTCCCACCTGTTGACCCAAAAAGGGATTTCCACCAGGACCACCGATGGCAACTTGCCCAATTTTTTTGCTGAAACCAAATCTTTCAACCATCTGCCTCGCCACTCGTGAAACTTGCATGAAGTCATTCGACGCTCCTGTGGTCACATTCTCATCGCCAAAAATCACCTCTTCAGCAACTCTGCAATTGTAACAAAGAAGAGAGGAAAATTTTAAAATAAAACCAATTAGTAGATCGGTAGTTTTAAATCCAGCCTATTCGAAATTAGAGAAGAATTAGAATCAGAACAGCTCTAATAGGAACCTTTATCAAAAACACTTGGAAAAGGCAACATATCTTATGCATTGCTGGAAATAAGTTGGTGTAACTAACCTTCCACCAAGGGCAACAGCCATCTGATTCTCCAGGTAACTTCTACTGTACAGTCCAGACTCAAGCCTCTCTTCACTTGGAGCGAAAAAGGTAAGTCCACCAGCTTGGCCACGAGGAATAATGGATATCTTGGCCACAGGATCATATTCAGGCATCAATGCACCAACTAGAGCATGCCCGGCCTCTGCAAAATTAAGAGCATGACTAAACTGTAAACGCTGAAAATCAAATACAACCTAGACAAATTAAGAAATATGCTGATTCTTATTTATATACCATGATAAGCAACTAGTTTCTTCTTCTCATCTGAGACTACAGCATTTTTCTTCTCTGGGCCAGCAATGATCCTTTCCAGTGCATCAGATATCTCATCCTTGCTTATTTCCTTGAGGTCACGCCTGGCTGCAAGAATAGCCGCTTCATTCATCAGATTCTGCAAATCAGCCCCGGTAAATCCTGGGGTTCTTCTTGCAATCTTGTCAAAGTCCACATCCTTTGCGAGTGCCTTTCCTCTAGAGTGCACCTGTCATACATGCTCAGATAAGTTTCTACCAGAAAATAGCAAAAACACGATCTCATTTATGGACTATGGCAATTGAATGAACCAGATCGTATCCATATAACAACTTATGCAAAATGTTTGGTCTTTGGCCCCAGTAATAAGTTGTTGAATTGTGGAACTAAAAACAAATTCTTAAATAGCACTAAAAAGAAGAAAAATAAGTAATGAAAAGAGCAGTAGACTGCCATACACCCATAATAGATTTGATAAATCATGTTCTAGAACAATGAACTAACCAGCACTCTTTAACTGCATATAATTAGCTATCACTTGACAAATCTAGAACATTATGAACATAACCCACGATTTATAATTGAACAATGTTGCAGTTACTACAAATTTACTACATATATAAGCATTGATGCAAACTGTTAAATCACAAAACAAAAAAGTAATTAAGAAATTTATTTATTTTGTTATTTACATGACACCGATCACTTTCATTGTCATGCCAGTTTGTAGGCCTTTTGTACTAAATTAGATAGAAATTTTAGCATTTTCCTATAAAATTATAACGCAACAATTCACTGATCATTTAATATGTTATTGGAATCAATAATTTAGGTTTAGACATCATTCCTACTCTTAATATTAAGACCTTGGAATTTCACTAACAGCTAAAACAAGAATAACTAACCAAGCAGGGTTTTATAGAACAAACCTGAAGAATCTTAACTCTACCAGCAACATCAGGCCTATCCACAGTGACCTGCCTATCGAACCTGCCAGGCCTCAACAAAGCTGCATCAAGCACATCCGGTCTATTAGTGGCAGCCAACACAATCACACCCGAATTACCCGAAAATCCATCCATCTCAGTCAAGAGCTGATTAATAGTTTGCTCCCTCTCATCATTCCCACCTCCAAGCCCTGCCCCTCTCTGCCTCCCCACTGCATCAATCTCATCAATAAACACAATGCAGGGTGCTTTCGACTTTGCCTTCTCGAACAAGTCCCTCACTCTCGAGGCCCCAACTCCCACAAACAATTCCACAAACTCCGAAGCAGCACAAGAGAAAAACGGCACGCCGGCTTCTCCGGCCACTGCTCTAGCCAATAGGGTCTTCCCTGTACCGGGAGGCCCAACTAGCAAACACCCTTTTGGTATTTTAGCTCCTAGAGCTGTGTACTTATCTGGGTTTTTCAAGAAGTCAACAACTTCTTGCAATTCCAGTTTAGCTTGGTCAGCACCAGCAACATCGGAGAATGTAACACCGGTTTCTGGGACTTCTTGGAACTTTGATTTGGATCTTCCAAAGTCCATTGGGCCACCGAGCCCACCAGGTCCGCCGGGCCCACCTTGAGCTCTGCGGAAGAGAAGGAAAAGTCCAGCAAAAGCAAGAACTGGGAATATAAGATTACCGATGAAACTGAACAACCCGTTGCCAGAGTCACCCTCTGAGACCGAAATATCGACGCCGTTCATTGCTAAAATGTCGATAAGGTCCGGGTCGTTGGGGACAATCACGGAGGCTCGGCGGCCATCGATGGCGGTGAGCTGAAGGGCAGAACCGTCTTTGCTGAATCTGACTCTTTCCACTTTCCCTTTCTTCACTGCATTCAAAAACTCGCTGTATCTCCATTGACTACCATCAGGGATGTCAGAAGTGTTCTGGGTTTGAGGCTTCGGGGCTGTGAGAAGAAGGTTTTGTGAGAAAGGTGAGGGATTTGTGAGACTGGGTTTGGTGGGTTGGGCTTCAATTACAGGTGGGGGTTGAGGTGGTGTGGGATTGTCTAGAGCTAGAGCTTGTGGTTGTGGAGTGAGAGTAGAGAAGATAAGAGCAGCTAAGGTAGCTTTGGATGGTAGAGATTTTAAGGGTTGTGAAGAATTGGGTTTTTTGTTGAGAATATTTTGAGTAATTAGATACTTTCTTTTGGAGATGGGATGGAATGGAAGTGGTGATTTGGTGATGGTTTTTGGGGTTGGAGGAGAGACCAAGATTTTAGTCCCAAAGAAGTGTGAAGAAAGCAAAGGATTGGTGATGGTGGAAGCCATGGAGTTCGATGAGGTTTTGTTATGTGGTATGTCTCTTCTCCTCTATCTTATATAACTACTAAAAACAAAGAGTTGAGCTTGAGTCGCCCAAATCCTAGAATGTTTTTGATTTTGCTTATGTGAGCAGGTTAAAAAATAAAAATAAAAATAAAATTAGGGGGGAATTATGGTTTGTGAGTGTGAATGTGGACACTATGCCAAGTTGTAAAAATATCTGGGCAAAAGAAAAAGGAAAAACTTTTTTCTAACTTTTATGCAGAGAAGCGATGTGGCAAAATCTGATTTGGTAATTGACTTGAAACACTATGGAGGATGTATAGGGAAGAAACTTGCTTAATCCCATGCCATACAATTGGATGACGTTCGTGTCGCATCCACGTGGCCTGTATAAGATCCAGTTATTTCTCGAGTGATTTTTACTTGTTTGTTTGTTCTGTTTTTGAGTTTTTAAGTCGTATACGGTTTTATTTTTCTTTTGTTTTAGTGATGTGTATGGTTTGGTGTTGCACAAAGAAAGATCATATTATGTGATGGGAGAAAGGCAACGACGGTTAACTTAGAGCATTAGTACCAGCACTGCTATATGTCATATGTTGGCAAATTTTACCATCAAAGCACAAAAACCAAGCTTTATTTGGGCTGCTAATTGTAAATTTTTTTACAATACTGCTACAATACCATCTTATATGCAAGATGGTATTGTAGCAAGATTGTATATATTTTTTACTAATTTATTCTCTCTCCTCTAGCTGTCTCCAACTTTGTCTCTCCGTCTCCCACATCTCTCTCTCTCATTTCTCTGCCTCTTCCACATCTAATTCTCTCTCATTTCTCTGGTTCTCTCTATAGAAGTGGAGCCTCAGTTCTCACTTGTGTGTTTGAGATCAGCGTGGTGGTGCGGTTGAGATCGGCGTGGAGACCGATGTGGAGACCGGCACGAAGATCGACATTAGAGACTGGCGTTTGGTTTCTTTTGGTTTTTTTGGCCCCTCTCTCTGTTCCAATAGTCACATTCCAATCTCTTTCTCTTTGTTTCTTTCTCATAGATACAAAAATACAATTGGTTTCTTTTAGATTGGTGTGGTGGTGAGGCCGGTGGTGCGGTTGAGATAGACGTGGTGGCATGAAGGTTAGTGCGGTGGAGATTGGCGTGGAGACCGATGTGGAGACCGGCATGAAACCGGCGTGGAGATCGACATAGAGATCGGCGTTTGGTGGGTTTGGCAATGGTGGCATGGTGTCCAGTTTCTAGGTTTGGTTCTTGCTGTGGGTTTCTTGGTGGTTCTTGTTGTGGGTGTCCATCTGGATATGGGGTGGTGGGTTTTGATTTGGGTTTGATTCTGTCATTTGATTCTTACGGTGGTTGTGACTGGTGTTTGGATTGGTTTGGTTGGGTTGGTGTGGTGGGTAGTGGGTTATTTTGTTGTTTTTGCTATAGGTTTGCTGGGTTTTTTTTTTTTGTGTTGTTTTTGTTTTTTTGTTTTTTGTTTGGTTCCAGTGGGATTTTGGTGGGCAGTGGTGGCGTGGTGGGCATGGTGGTGATTGTTTGTTTGGTTGTTGAGAAAATAAGGGAGAGGCAGGGACATAAATTAAAGAGAGATAGATAATTTGTTTATTATTTTATTGTATAATTTATATTATTTTTATTTTTTGAATTGTAAAATAAAAGTTGAGATGTTGGATGTATTGTAAAATAGTATGATATAGTAGATAAAGTAGCTTTTAAGATGGTAAAATAAAATAGTTTGAAAATACCAGATGTAAATGCTCTTAGTATGATTTGATGATGTGGCAATTCGATTCGATTTGACCAAGTCAAGAGAAATTCGGCATGACGTGGTAGTTCAGCTAAGTTGTTCCTCATTGGTAGGAAAAAATGATAAAAATTTACCAATCTCTCGTATGGAAACATTTTTATTTTTATTTTTTTATACAAGATAAAAATTTCACTTTAGCTTAATCTAAGTATATATGTGTGTGAAAGCTCTCTCTTAAAGACTTGAATCCCAACCCTTACCCCCTACACCTCACAAGTACTTATACTTGTGAAGTGACCATCGTTTGGAAACATTTTTGAATTCGACTTATCACTACCAAGATCTTTAAATCCTAAAATATATCTTTAAAGGATGTTCCTTAAACCAAAGGAAGACATTACAATTTAAATTTGAAATTCAAGTTACGATGACGAAGCAATCCACCCCTTTCAGGTGCATAAAAGGGAAACAAAGTTGCAAGAAAGTTATAAATATTTTGTCATACTAAAAATATCCTTAGAAAACTTTTCATCTTTAAAGGAGTTTTTCCTAACTTGGACATCAAAAAGTGTCCCGTCAACTCATTTCTAGTGATTTTCCAATTTCCTTTCCCCTATTTTATAGGTGTTTGTGGGCTAAATCATAATAGTAATTAAGGATAATTTCAGATTACCCACCTATGGTTTAGCCCGAATTTAACTTACCCACCTGTAGTTTTATTTCTGACACTTTACCCACCTATGCTTCCCTCTGTCACTACTCCGTAACGCACCTCCCTTTTAAATGTTACTCTAACACATTTTTTATCAAAAACACAACCCAAAACAGATCAAACATTCCTCTCTCCCAAAACACACTCCCATCCACGCGTACAAATTTTCAACATTTTAAGCTTGGAAAGAGAGAGCTCACAGATCACAATAAACACAAAACAAATGTTCCACCATGGGTATGGATTTGGTTTAGAAACGCGAACTTGAGGGAGGTAAATTCCACCGATCTAGCGTTGTCGTTGAGCCATAGCTCCTCCAAGCCACGCCCTTCTCGGAAGTCTAAATTAGCCAAGAATAATGCGCCGCCGTTCGATTCGACCTCCATCCCCTCCAAATCCAAGCCATCGTCGGCTATGGCGGCCAAATTGAAGAGTCCATTGCCGCCGAGGCCACCTCCTTCAAATTCTCATAAAAGGAAGCTCAGCTTTGAAGGTCAAGGGCTCAATATATTGACTGATTTGGTGGCAAATTTGGTGATTTCGTGGGTTTTGGGTTGTTGTTTGGTTTTGAAATTTTCACTTTGCTTCTATTATACCCAGCAAATCAAGTAATTTTTATTCTACTGTTCATGATGTTGTGATTTTTTCTGGTGGGTTTGTTGTTTGGCTTTGAAACCTTCCTCTCTCATATCTCTATTCCCTTGGTCAAGCTTTGTCGATCCTCCCCTTGGGTGCTGCCAATGTATATCCAGTGGCTTTGTGTGAGTGAGATCTTGGATGTTGAAAATCAAAACTTTAGAAATTAAGTGTTGGAAATTGTTGATCCTCCCTGTTGTCATGTTGTTAACTATGTTATGCTTTGATTTTAATAGACTTCTTACTTCAGGCACAAAAAATAAGTATAAGGAAGAAGACGAAGAACAAAAGCCTTTGAGAGCAAATATTTTAGTGGTTGATATTTTAGTTCTGTTGGGTGAGAGAGATTTTTAACTTGCAAGTATGGTTAGCGGTTAACTAGGATTTCAAACTAAAATCTTTAACTATGCCACAATTCTCTCTCTCTCTCTCTCTCTCTCTCTTATGGTTTTGCTTGATTTGATTTGTATTAATTTTCTGGGTGTATGTTTTTCATGTTTGTATATGTTCTTCATGTTTGTGAATTATGAGAAACCAATACCATATTTTAATCTTTTTTCTTCTTTTGTTTTGTTTTGTTTTTTTTTTTTTTTTTTTTTTTTGGGAGAAGAGAGACATAAAATGGGTGTAAAAAGACTTATTTACCCCTCTTTTTTAACAGAGGTGGGTTACAGAGATTAAACGGAAGTAACCTTAAGTGAGTAAAATGTCAAAAATGAAGCTACGGGTGGGTAAGTTAAATTCGGATTAAAACACAGGTAGGTAATATGTAATTATCCTAGTAATTAACTGCATTAACAATTGGCCTCGTTTGTAGGAAATGAATGTCATATCTTCTCTAGAAGAAAAAATGTGTATGCTCGTGAGTAGATCCATGGATACTGGATTGAATAGAAGTGACATAAACAATACAAAGAAGCAGTCAGGGCCTTCACAGTAGGATGACCCTTACTGTGTAATAGCCCTTAAGCAATAGATACAAGAGCTCATCATAGTTTGCAGTTTGCACTAAATACTATAGTAGAATAGGTAACTGTGGGGGCCATTTAATTAGGAGGTACTATTAAAGCTGTACTAATTGGGCCAATGGCCCAATCTGAGGACATTGGACCATTCGAGGATATTCAGATGAAATTATAAGGGGAACAGAATAAAGAGAAGAGTAGAGATAATAAGAGATAAGTCTAACGAGTGTCCGATGAGAAAAGCCATCTCGGTATCTAGTGTCCGAGATCAGTAAGAGTGCCATATCATCATGGACCTTCTTCAAAGTTACATCACAAATAAGGGTTAGACATTGGACAAGGGGTAGAAAAAGGAAAAGGATAAACAAAAATCTTCAAAGGCTGCTACCTCCGCATTAAATACCTCCTAACCAACTCTCTGGCCACATTAATGTGGAAGTGATGCTTGAATAGTGATCAAGTAGCCTTACAGCTACTAGTTGATGGTTCTGGGAGGTGCTGGATGGAACAGAAAGGAGTTCTCCGAATCTAACCTACACATGTGTGATAGGGATGATACCAAGATTGTAGTATATAACATAGGAAGATGTACCAAAATAGGGGGGGGGGGGAGGAGAAAATCGAGTAATTTGAGAAGAAGACTGCGAACTCTTGTATAATCTTATTGTTTAAAAAGTACAATATAATATAAACCCCTTGAGTTACTCCGAGGACAGATTTTCTCATCTTACATGTGTCTAACAATCTTAAATTACCAAGTTTAATCGTTTTTCTTCTGGAGTAGATCTAGTTCTTTCATCCATGCTCTACAAATTTATTGTTTGGGCCACTTGGGCCAGAACCCAATCCTATATTGGGCCTAATCCCATTTCAGTCCTTACAGTAACCTATGCACCATGTCTTGTCCCAAGGCATGCAAGACCACTAGCCTTTGCGGTAAAATATATGTCGCCCATGAGGCAGAGATTGAAATGAAAGGGTAGGTCAATCATGAGAAGCCAAACGACGTACAAGGGATAGGACATGGGAACAAAGAGTTAATTAGGTATCAAGAGTATTGGGCATCCAATGGGGTGACAAAGGCAGAGACAAACTTGTTGATGACTCAAGAGAAAGGAGAAAACAAAGGGGAAAAAAATGAATTATTAGGAAAGGAAAAAAAGAAGACAAAAGAAAGAGAGGAAAGGGATGGTGCAAGTGTTTTGGGATTTTTGTTTATTAGATTTGAGAATTCAAAAGATAATTGTCTCTTAGAACAAAGAGAGAAAAGATCAAAAAAGGGATTTTAATTCTCATATTGTATTTTTTTAATGGTAATGCAGGGTGCTTATAGCTGCATGATGTAGTTAATTAATTCCGGGTGGAAAAATTGTTACCTTTTAAACTACAAGTGGCAAAGTAAAATCCCCTTAAACTTTTGGTGGATAATGTGTAATTGTTGCTAATTTTTTATTATTATTTATTTTATTGTTCAAATTTTAATTTTTCTTATTCAAATATTTTCTATGATTTTTTTTAATGATCAACATGGGTATAGATATAATGCCAATTATTTGTAATTTTGAAATATAAAATCTGAGATTGATGGATTTCTGAAAGCATTTTATTTTATTTTAATTACAACAAATGCTTTTCAAAAAAAAAAAAAAAATTACAACAAATGGTGGGAGTGGAATTTGATCAGACTCCTGGCCTAAAAAGTAACTTCGACTGTATTACAGCATTTTGGAGAGTGAAGTTTCTTGGTTTTACGGATCTAACACTAAAATGGGTATGACCTAATCTGTGTAAGGCCTAGATTACATGATTGACTGGACATTTACAAAATGCGACATGCTAGTACTTGCGACATGACCTGGTCCCAAGTGACGGTCTAAATCTACAATTTTCTGGGCCTATAGGCCCCTTTACATAACGTCTTAACCTTTGGGCCTATATGCCATCACTTTGCCACCAGAGATATGATCCTTTTATTTATTTTATTTATTTTTATTTTTTTGGAGATATGGCCCTTTTAAGATAGGTAAAAGATTGGTACTAATCCTTTACAAAATTTACTATATCAAGAAATCAAATGCTTTAGAAGTTACTAAAATATGAGATTTTCTTTGACTGTGTGTAGTTTGAGATTTTCTAATAGAGAATGGAGATAATAAAATGAGATAAATAATATGGGAGTTTCTTTTCTTTTTGTTGGGTAAAGATGAGAAATGAAATGTCCAAAAAAAGCAATAAAAAATAAACCAAAGTGAGTCATAGTATTTCTTTAACTGGCGTATAAGATATCAAAAATGTATTAAAACTTAAAGAAACACACATTGTTGATC
The DNA here is from genome assembly GCA_028535905.1 of Quercus berberidifolia. Taxonomy (NCBI): domain Eukaryota; kingdom Viridiplantae; phylum Streptophyta; class Magnoliopsida; order Fagales; family Fagaceae; genus Quercus; species Quercus berberidifolia. The sequence goes on along the minus strand of JAPQVW010000626.1, from coordinate 2,250 downwards.
CTGAAATTTACTATAGAAACAATTATAGTCCTAAAATTTAAACTAATCAATTCTAGTTCGACTTTTCAACATGTTTCATCCTAAATCCAGTTGAGTATCATAGTAATGATGTGGCCTAAATTAAAACTGATGTGACATTAGGCTTAAACTAAAAAAAAACCACTATCATGGCCAAGAGTGAAGTTGATCAATCATTCACACAAATTGAAAACTAAAATTACCTTCTTCCTACTTGCTCTATCAATTTCTTTTCTTATATATATATATATATATTGCGAAACTTAAGTATAATATCTTAGGTGTGGTTATTTAGGACATGTTTGGTAACTGTTTTTTCCTCTTATTTTTTATTTCCAAAAAAAAATTTCTATTTTTGAGACTAAAAAATTTATTTGGCAACAAAAAATGTACAGAAAACAAAAACTGTTCTTAAAACTCAATTTGTGAAGGAAATTAAAAACATGCAAAAGACTGTTTTCAAACTTTTCAGTTTCTTGTTTTCAAAAGTTAATGAAAACACGCATTTGATTTGATAAATTTGTCACATTTAATGAGTTAGCATTAGAATTCAAATTCTAGTAACAACATATTTCAGTATTTTCTATTTTTTTTTTCAAAAAACTATATTTTTAATTTCAACTAACTAAACATGTTTTTGGGTTTAAAAAATACAAGAAAATTGGTTTTTCTTTATATTCCCAGAAAACAAGTTTTTGAATATAGAAAACAAAAATTGTTACCAAACATAACCTTAGATTCTCCAATTACATCACTACAAGTGGTGTACATGTATTTCTCCAAGATAGCATAAACGGTGTTAACCTCCTTTATTACGCTAACAAAGTTTCTCTTAAAAAAAAAAAAAAAAAAAACCCAATCAGCCATTGTCGTCTCTCTCTAACCTCAACCTCCACAACTCCACTCTTCCTCCTCCTTTCCTTACAACCTCTCCAAACTCCACCACATTGCCACCAACATCCTTTATCTCATTGAAAATTTCTCTAGCATCCCTTTGAAGAACAAAAAAGTCTTAACCCCAAAATTTCCAACATTAGAAAAATCCAATCTAGAAGGGGAAAAAAAAGCAAAACCCATAAATAAATAAATCCATTGAAATCTAACCCATAAAAAGCAAAACCCAGAAGTGAGAGATTTTGATAGAGTTAGAGGAGGAGAAAAAGGTGTAAGAAACAAAGATGCTGTAGCGGAATATTAACAATCCATTTTTCGGCATACCTTTCTTAGCTTAAACCAATGATCACACAGGAGTTTCAAGATTGTTCTACGCTGTCCAAGCTAGCCTCAATGCAAACTAGCAATTCAAACTCGTTATGTATTCCAGTTTGTGAATCCCACGAACAAAAACGTTTCTTTGATGGTGTTGCACACTACTAGAGTAATGAAAACATAACCCACAACCTAAAAGCCTTACAACACTTTGAAAAATGCATAATTCTTTCTATGTCCAGTGGGTATTGCTCATGGTGTTTATATACAAACCATTCCATATTTATTGAGTAAGATAGTGGGGTAGAGTAACGATTCAAGTCATTACTCCATAACTCTTAGATGTTACTCTTGGTGAGGTATAAAAGAGACATGCCCACTTTGAGTGTTCTTTTATATTCCTCTCAGTTTCTAACAAGAGGTGTTGGTGAGCAATGGAGGAGAAAGAAGAGCAGTTCATGTCAGTAGGTGGTGGGTCAGTGGATCACCCTTATGCCATGGGAGGACAAAAGCAAAGGCTTGGGAACTCGTCAGCGAGCTAGATGATGTCGACAGTTGTGTGGAAAGGAGCTTGTGATGGAAGGAGGAGGAGTAGTGGAGGTTGAGATCTATTTAAGAGAGAACGGTGGCTGATTTTTTTTTTTTTTTTTTAATTAAACCAAAAATATTGATATGTTTAAAGATAAGTTAACACCGTTTATGTTGATGTAGATTAATTGATATATGTAGTAATGTAATTGGGGAATTTAAGAAATTACACTTAAGATACTGTACTTAAGTTTCGTCTATATATATATTTTGGCAAAGGGGCTTCTTTGATTTCATCCCATTTCATGCTTTAATGAAATTTAAAAATTTTGCATAGCACACCAAAGGCTAAAATATATTAAGAAGTAAGAACAATGGTTAATGGATGTTATTAATAGCATTTATATCAGTCACAACAAAATTTTCGCTAAACTAACCCAAAAAACTCCACTTTTGCTACTTCAATAAACACATACATTCATCAGTTTTAATATT
>JAPQVW010000625.1:0-22405 GCA_028535905.1 Quercus berberidifolia | reverse complement strand
AATAAGTCTATCGCTACCTCAGATTTTCCTGGTTTGTGGAAAATTGCCTCAGTAAATCCTATTCCTAAGGTAACGAACCCAACTACTGTAAATGATCTTAGGCCTATCAGTGTTCTCCCCGTACTGTCAAAGATACTTGAAAAAGTTGTTTACAATCAACTTAGTAACTATGTTGAGCATCACAATGTATTACCTGATGTACAGTCTGGTTTCCGTAAAGGCAGGGGCACAAGCACTGCACTGTTGGATATAGTGGATAACATTATCGTTGACCAGGATCAAGGTCTGGCCTCAGTTCTAGTCCTGCTTGACTTCTCGAGAGCTTTTGACTCGTTAAATATACCGCTACTACTCTCTAAGCTGTCATGTTATGGGGCTGATACTAACACCCTGGAATGGTTTAATAGCTACTTGAGTAACCGGTCTCAGTATTTTCAGCTTAATAGAGAAAATGGCACTAAATTAAAGTCTCCCCATAAACCAGTGGACCGCGGGGTACCACAAGATTCAATTCTTGGCACCTTCTATTTATTATATATACCGCTGATATTTGTTGAGGTATAAAGCATTGTAAATATCATCTATATGCCGATGATACACAGCTATATCTACCCATGACTTCGAGTGACGTGACCGACCAAATAAGGAAAGTCAATAAGGACTTAGGTCGTATAGCTTTATGGTCTCAAAATAATGCTCTTGTACTTAACCCTAATAAATCAAAATTTTTAGTCCTGGGCACAAAAAATCAGCTATGTAATTTTGCCAATGTTACTCTAGATATAAATATATTAAGGTCATAGTATAGAGCAGGTGAACGAAGCCAGAAACCTTGGAATAGTGTTTGAGAGTGCACTTAGGTTTGACCGTCACATTTTGAATTTAGCACAAAATTGTTTCTTTAGACTCAAGTTGCTCTACAAAATCAGGCATTATCTTAAAAAGGAGGTTCGTGTGAAAGTCTGTGAAACTCTTGTACTATCGAAGCTTAACTATGGGGATTAAGTATACGGTCCGCGTCTTACATACAAAACTAGTCGCCTTATACAAAGAATTCAAAACGCATGCTGTAGATTCTTCTATAATATCCCGCCGCGAACACACGTCACGCCATACCTAAACAAATCGTCAACGCTAAACATGGCTTCGCGACGGGCTTTACATATGGCCACACTGGTTCATGGTGTTTTGACATTCGGGACTCCTTTATACCTGTTCTCCAAACTTGATCAGTCACATAGTAAATATAGCACTAGGCCAACTAGAAATTTATTGCATTATTCTAATCACAAAACAGTTAGGTTCCGGGCTAGTTTTAGGTATCAAGCAACCAAGTGCTGGAATAACATTCCACCACCCCTTCCATTTCTAAAATCCAAATTCACTTTTAGAAAACGGCTAAGATGTTTTATTTTGGATCAACAAAAGTCTTGTTTGCTTGATTCCGATGCCCCCTTTAAATGTTAGATTTTATATTACATATTATTATTATTTGAGCTATATTAATATTATTTTCTAATCTGTTATAACTTATAAGTATTATTACAAACGCACATAATAATCTTTATACGTTTATTTATATCTCATACTAGTTTTGTTCTTTGTGGTATTCTTATTTATACACATAATATTTATTTATTTTTCTTTCAAAGACAAATTTGACATTATAATTGAGCGAGTATATTTATTCTTTTTCTATTTAATATTTTGTAATCGCAAGGTCCTGTGATTGTTGTTTTTCTGGTCTAGGCAGAATAACAGCGCCTCCTGTTGGCAACAGTTGGCTTTATGCTGAGCCTAGTCCCATTTGCTACTGCAGTACACATTGAATACGTACCTACTTACTTATTTTTACATACATTTTAAAATATTTTTTATAAATTTTACATAATTAGTTATTCCAACGTATTGTACCATTGTTCTTATATTGTGAAACTTAAATGTGTGTATATGTGGTGGCAAATAAATGATGTGTCTATGTCTATGTCTAAAATAGACAAAAATGACATCGCATCGTCATACATTGCGTAGATTATTGACGTTGAAGGAATTAATTTCAAATATTTCACGCATTCGATGACGATGTCATGTAATTTTTCTCTATTCTTCCCTAGACAACAAACGCTATGCTTGGCCTACAGGGAGATACTTAATTCTGACGCATAATGCACATACGGTTTGTTGTCGAGTCAATTCCACGTTTATTGCACACAAAACAGACTCGTATTGGATTGCAGTAGGTACCTATTTGCAACTGCCCGATACTTCGCAGCACTGCCCGAGGCCTTTACTGATGAACGTCGGTGTTATTGGTACTAACTATACCTCTATGGTACAAACCTACTTGTTCGGAAACGGCTTGTGTTGATACAAACCTACTTGTTCGGAAATGAGCACGCTCGCCCCGGAGCTTGCATTGTGTTGTGGGAAATTAACAATGACCCTGTTTGTTATTGGATAATTTTATTGATAACTAGCGACACGCCCCGGCTTCGCACGGGTATATCTTTAGCATTTTCTAAATTGCACCCGTGCAAAGCCGGGGCGGATCGCTAGTTTTTCTTGCCGTAAAAACCATCCTTGAACTTCAACACTAGCGACACGCCCCGGCTTCGCACGGGTATATCTTTAGCATTTTCTAATTGCACCCGTGCAAAGCCGGGGCGGATCGCTAGTTTTTCTTGCCGTAAAAACCATCCTTGAACTTCAACACTAGCGACACGCCCCGGCTTCGCACGGGTATATCTTTAGCATTTTCTAAATTGAACCCGTGCAAAGCCGGGGCGGATCGCTAGTTTTTCTTGCCGTAAAAACCATCCTTGAACTTCAACAGATAAGATAAAATAGGTGGCGACGCTAAATTGAGTCGGAGTAATGCCTTAAGAAACTCTTCCAGAACAGTTCGGCTTTGCTTCACTCCACGGAATATTATATAATTGACTAAGATTGAAATGATATCCTACATCTAATAAATCTTTTGTATATCATAATGAACCAAAATACTTTTGGTGCTAAGTTAATTCTTTCTATTGAAAAAATCTGATGTGTCCAACAGTTCAGTAGGCATAGGAATTGTATTAAGTCATCTAGTACCCATAACACAGGCTGTGCTTAGCTTGAGGCTAGATGATGCTGTGTAAATTGTCCACCATTACATTATTATTATTGCTAGATAGAGAAAAATTACGTCACATCATCATTGAATGCGTAAAATGTTTAAAATTCATTAGGTACTTCAATTTCCAACATGTTTAACTTGGGGCTCGTTGATGCTGTGTGAATTATCCAGCATTAGTTACTATTCACTGTACATTTATTTACTATCTCCGAGCGTTCGGCTAGTGAAGCCACGAGCAGAAATGGTATTCTCGTATTAATCAGTTTACGGAGCTCAAAAGCTTTAATAACAACGGCTGTCGATGGAAACAGACTGGCTGCATAATTAATACGACGACGGTCGAACACGATCGAAAGAGATTGAAAAAAAAAGAAAATGTAAACACACCTAATCACACCTTTCCGAGTCGATGGGCAGGCATTTTCGATATTCATCAGGTTCTTTTCAAATTTATGCGAAGGTTGACCCTATTGCAGTAAAAAATAAACCAAGCTAAATGCGATTTATTCTGCACGAATGGTTCCGAACCATCGTTCAAAACTATTTAGCAAAAGAAAATCACACAAACGGATTTTTTTTAATATGGATCGCAAAAAAAAAGCAAAAAGCCAATATGGCGGTCATTGACTGAATGGTCGAGTCGAGAGTGCGCTTGATTTCATTCAGATGTTCCTGGGATGCAATCTTGATTTGTTACTAGACTTTTTGCTTTTTTACTACGTCGTATTTGTTCAGCGTCTTAGAAGAAGGCCAACAATGACAACAAACGAAGTGAAACCAAAAATATGCGATTATTCGTATACGTGCGTGTCTACGAATAATAAATAGTAAAGTGCCGTAGAAAGCAGTAAAATTATATTATTGACAACTGCATCAAAATCAAGAAAATTATTGAGTGAGTCTTTCCCTCTGCTGTGACAGTAGCATGCTTTTCCTTCATGTTCAACGCCTTTTGGAGTAGACCTGGTTCGGCGGCTCTAAAGTGGTGTGGTGAAGCGGTTTTTGTGTTTTCGTGTGTGCACCGTGTTTGACCACATCTGTGGTGCAGTGGGCGAAGGTCCGCCTGCGACGCAGGAGGTGTCGGGTTTAATTCCCGCCTCGGGACAAATGTTTGTACGATCTGCTGATATTTGTTCAGGGTGTTCTGGGTATTTTCTATGTATAATAAAAAAATATCTATCTATGTATGTATTAAGTTTATCAGTCATCTAGTACCCATATCACAAGCTCTGCTTAGATTGGGGCTAGATGATGCCGTGTAAATTCATCATCATCATATCAGCCCACACACGTCCACTGCTGGACATAGGCCTCCCCCATACGACGCCACTGATAGCGGTCTTGAGCCGCTTCCATCCATCGACTCCCTACCATGTAAGTTGTCCTGCATTATTTTGAAGTCCGTTTTTTTAACCTTTTAGGCGGTGACTGACCTACGTTTAAATTTATGCAACCAAATGGGCACCGATCGGCCAACACTTTGTTCGTGTCCAATTGGTTCTATTTCCAGTTGGGCATTACCTTGAATCTTTAATGACGGTTTTGGAACAAGGCTACGGCTAACTGAAGGTTTATTATATATTTTTTACTTTGCCTGATTCAGGGGTGCGTGCAATGTGCACTATGGCACAAATGTGTCACAACTCTTACACAGGGTGCCACGTAACATACACATGTTTTATTATTACGGCTTAGTACACACTAAGCCGAAAGGGGGAATATGAATAAAACATGTCATAATTTTTTTTTTTAAATATTCAAATTTTAATAAATCGTAGAACACAAGTTAATAGCCTCGAGGTCCAGAATAACCCCTTTTGGCTACTCTCGTTTTGGGGTGGTCACATGTTTCGTGGCACCCTGTATATCAGTATACCTAGTCGAAGTTAAATAATTATATTGTAGCGCCCCAACGGGGTTCATGTTTTATACTTTAATTTTTAGGGTTCCGTATCCGAAGGGTGAAAATAGAACCCTATTATTAAGCCTCCGCTGTCTGTCCATCTGTAAGCGGGCTGAATTTCATGAACCGTAAAAGGTAGATAGTTGAAATTTTTACAGTATGTGTATTTCTCTTGCCGCTATAACAATAAAGAATAAAAATAATATTTTTTATGTAACAAATAAAAAAAAAACATTTTTATGGGAGCCCCCATACAAAAATTGATTTTTTTGGCAATTTTTGCTCTACGTTTGTCAGGGCTCTCTTTAACCGTACTAGGTAGACAGTTAAAATTTTGACAATGTACGTGTTACTATTGTCACTATAACATCAAATAATAAAAATGAAATAATTAAGGGGGGCAACGTCCATACCACGTTGAGTACCAATCACTGAAGATTCCTGAGGTCTTAACCAAATTATGCGCGAAAGAGTGCACTTTTATGATTTTTTTATATTATTTTTTTTATCTCAAACGTGTTTTTACGTTAGAGAAACCAAGGAAATAATGTTGAATTGTATGTAATTTGTTTTTTACCATGGTGATCCTGTGAGTACTGAGATCTAGGCCTAGTTTGACAAACAAAATTTGTTAGGTTCGCCTCTGGAGAATGGAAAAAAAAAGTTCTTTTAAAAAACTAAAAACCGACTTCAACGACCATTTAACCATTCAACCTTTATACAACAATGAAAGAATCATCAAAATCTATGAACGATTGGCGAAGATATCACCAAAATTCTTGTAGCCAGTCATGATGCCTCTACAGTTATTTTTTAAGTTTTCCGGGATAATTACTGATCCCTTGGGAATATTTTTTTATGGGACCACATAATTATTCTCCTATACATTAGTGAAAGAATCATCAAAATCGGATTACTATTGACGGAGATATTAATTAACATAAATACATACATAAAAAAGCGAAAAATGTATATACGCCCCAAATTGAGAACCTCCTCCCTTTCTTGAAGTCCTTTAAAAATAGAAAAGTTCAAATATTGTTACACTAAAGATAACTCCCCTGAGATCCATGATCCACTAGATAAAAGTCGCTGAAAATAAATCTGTCTCTATTTGCCTTTGTCAGATTTCAATACCCACCAATAAGGGAGGGTCGTTGAAGGTCGTATACCTATACTTACTGCCATCCGTTAACTAAAAGGCGCTAAGACCGGAAAGTTGTTTTCGAGAACTCGGCAAAAACACGCGGAACGCTATTTTTAAAACACGTTGATGAACGATGGTTGTACATGTCGATTGCGATTTATTTGTGTTATTAATTTTATGTCCTGTGTACTCGAAATCCTTAATAATCATTTTTTTCTGTTTAGTTAAGCATAGCACCTATTTTTTATCTAAAAATACTGTTCTGTCCTGTGTACCTACTCGAAATCCTTAATAATCATTTTTTTCTGTCTAGTTAAGCATAACACCTATTTTTTATTAAAAATACTGTTCTGTCCTGTGTGCTCGAAATCCTTAATAATATTTTTTTTCTGTTAAGCATAACACCTATTTTTTATTAAAAATACTGTTCTAAACGGCTATGGACTCCTCAAAAATTCTGTTATTTTACGGCCTATTACGTTTTTATATGTCTGAAACTATTAAGAGTTTTGTAATGGTTGTTAGTGTTAAAGATTAGAAAGAGAATTTTGAACTTTATTCCTTTCAGTTAATAAGTGAGAAATGATCACTTGAGGGTTAACGGCCTTTTAGCTATCGGACGGCAGTAGTTTGTCCCGGGAGCCAAACTTCCGACAGATGTAAAACTATTTCCCGTGAAACTTCTCACTCGGGCGACCCCTGGCGAACGAGAGAGGACTCTGTAACAAGTCAACATTGTCACTAAAAGTTGAGCCTTTTGAACCCAACTAGGTAAGTGTGTAGTACGGAGTAGAGCTATCTCGCTACAAAATAGGTAAAATTGATTGGAAAAGAAAATAAAATAATATTATAATCTAAATATTGTAAATTCCAAAGCAATTCTGTCTCAACAATATAATGTTATAGTATAAATATTGTACGTGTACAATATAAATATTGTAAATTCAAAAATAATTCTGTTTCTCTGTAAAGTAAAAGTAAAACTATTTATGAACTTATACAAGCAATAAAAAAAATAGAAAGCGATGCGACCTGCAGAAGTAAAATACTTTGTCGCAAGGAGCCCGAAAACACCTGTCTTTTAAAAAACTGAGCAACGGGTAACTAAATTATAGAGCTTCAATCTAACTACTCGGGTCAAATTATCTACATATAATAAACACTAGCGATCCGCCCCGGCTTTGCACTTCTGAACGGTGAAAGAATTTCAATTAAAATTAAATTAAATTAAAATCATTCAATTCAATTCAATTCAATTCAATTCAATTCGATTCAACTCAATTCAATTCAATTCAGTTCAGTTCAGTTCAATTCAATTCAATTCAATTCAATTCAATTCAGTTCAGTTCAATTCAATTCAGTTCAATTCAATTCAGTTCAGTTCAATTCAATTCAATTCAATTCAATTCAATTCAATTCAATTCAATTCAATTCAATTCAATTTAATTCAATTAAATTCAATTAAAATCGGTCCAGTAGTTTCGGAGCCTATTCAAACAAACAAACAATCAAATCTTTCCTCTTTACAATATTAGTTTAGATACCAACTATATAACCTGTAGCAATATCCTACCACCAACACAGGCACTACTGACGGGCCGAATTCCACTAAATTAATCGCTTTACCATAACAATTGTATGAATGACACCTTTTAGAACATTACCTTTGATATAAGAAACTACAGATGGAGAGACGCGTGTCAAAGAGTCAAGGTTAAAACCATTCTAGCAAGCTTTCCGTGCATTATAGTACCGCACAATCTAGAGTTCCTTTCATCTATGGACGATTCTGCGACGGTACAATTGTCATAGTAAAGCATGGGTTTAGCAGTATTCGGCCGCAGGTCTATTTTCACCACTATATATATATTTTAGTTTTTATTTTCTAATTGTATTAAGTTAAAGTTAGTTTTTACACTATATAGCTATATGTGGAAACTTTGTGATTGGCCTTCATTCCGATATAACATGTATTTTCCGTACATGTTATTTAATAAAAATACCTATTTGTATAAATAGCTGTAAGTTTTCCTAAAAGTAATATTTTCTTTTAATTCCCAAATAAAATAAAAAAATTACAAAAATAGCAAGCGAAAGTGTAACATTCATATTCATGTAAACATCATAATTTCGACTAACGTCTAATGGCTGGAGGCCTATTTTAATTCTCGTCTCTTTCGTTTCCTTTTTTTTGTGCAAATCGTTACTCTAATTCGTTGTATTAATACCAATTGTCCGAAATGAAACACGCCATTACGTGTTGAAGAATTAAAACAGGCCCCCTTACCAATATCCCAATATCTACATCCTACTGTTTCATTGGCTTTGCCCATAGGTTTTTGTTATTATAATGCGTAGGCCCTCGCACTTGGGGTAATCTCTAAGAAACTAAATAATATCCCAAAAATTTACGATTTCGGCGGGACTTGAACCCGCGATCTTCCACTCAGTACGGGAATGCGATAACCGCTACACCACGAAATCAAGTAGCGGTTATCGCATTCCCGTACTGAGTGGAAGGTCGCGGGTTCGAGTCCCGCCGAAATCGTAAATTTTTGGGATATTATTTAATTTGCCATAGGGTTTGGATATCAGTTGGACTAATATTTCGTTGAAATTTAACATTTCTTGGCTATCATGACCCATGACCTATGGACTCATAATATGCATAAAAAAACGTTCACATTTAAAATTAATTCATGGTCAACCTAGGAAAATCTATAAAATACATTTTTTTGTTGTGGTAAAAAATCGATTAGTCATTTTGTTGAGAGAAAAGTATTAAAAATGGCCTTGAATCTAAATGGAAAGCTCCATTTAGATTCAAGGCCGTTTTATTTTCTTCTGTGTTTTCACGTAATCTCCATGAACAAAACGGGTTTTCTTAAAAGCGTGAGAAGATTCGCAAAAACATGAATGGATTACAAAGGATTAGAAAGTACCTACTGTCTACTCTACGTCGACAAAAAGTCTACCTACTGTTTCTTAAATTCCACGTTGTTTAAGAGACGAACCTAGCAGGTTTGCTTTTCAAACTAGGCCTAGATCTCGGTATCCTAGGTACTCACGGGACCCCGTGGTAAAAAACTCGAATTACATAAAATTCAACATTATTTCTTTGGTTCCTCTAATAAACACGATGGAGAAAACAAAATATACGATATAAAAATATATATCTCAGGAATCCTGCGGTCTATTGAAATTACTGATGATTTGATTCGTAGGTTTTTGGTAATTATTTGGTTCCTCTAAGCCAGTTTCTTAGTTGCGTAGTTTCTTGTAAATAAACAATAACTTGATTTATGCGCTTACGCCGTTCCAAAAAGTTTATGTAGTATGTTAGTATTAGTATAATCTGTCCCTTTCCTTTTCTTCATCATTTTTTACAAAATGGCGTGCAATGCGCTCTCTTAAACTAACGTATTATTTGTAATAATAAATAAATGTAATGGGGGAGGTCTTTTGTTTTTGGCATCCCTGGGTCATCATCCAGGCTCCTAATAAACGTAAAAATGATTTGGTATAATAATGGATGTCTTTATAAACAAAGAAAATTACAATTAAAGAATAGAAACAAATTACAACTTTATTAACAGTTGGAACAGCTTACTGTAGACAGACTGTTGCAAACAACCTGTAATAATCTTCAAGTACCCTGAGACAGTTATTTTTGAAATGAGCTAGCTGTCTCTCTAGGTACAAACAAGTAGGGGTGACCGTTTGTGTGAACCATGAACACAATGAATACAGTGTGAAGAGGACCTTTACGTTACTTATAAAGTTTGTTATGTATTCAATTATTGGCACTAATAAAACAAGGGCTAGGGGGAATCCCCTTTTAACTGTTTAATTATGCCATTTTATTTTTCTGTTTTGTTTGCTATATGCTTTTGCAACAGTACCTATACTCTGTCCACGTGCTTATTTTCTTTTTGGTTGGTTCGACTGACTACAAATAGTTATGTCCTATTGCTTTACCAATTCGAACATTTTGTATTATTTTACAGACGTATGCAGGCGTCTAATAGACTTTATTTTTAGTATCCGAATATTAAACACAATAAAATCGTATCAGTTTTGTTGTTTTATTAACTACCTACATGTGCTCGCGGCATTACGCGCGTTTTACCGGAATAAAAAGTAAGACATAGTTACTGTGATAAACTAAAAGTTTTATACTATTTTCAATGCTTTTTCATGGAAAAACAACTAGAATAATCTTCATTTTTATCGGGCCTACAAATTATGTACTTAACATAATTTGTCGGCCCGATAAAAATCGAATCTTTCGTAAGTCCGATATTTTTGGAGTCGACAGATTCGCATCGCTATTTTCTTTGTCTATGAAATATTGCATTATGTAATTCAATTTTCATTTCACCCATCAACAATTAAAGAATTTACATACGCGTGAATGTGCCAAAAGGAAAATAAGTGCGTGGAAGGACTTATACGTGCAACACTGCCCAACAAAGTTGTCTTACTGATAGATAATCTGTATGATAGTGTCTATTGATATTTACCGACCAGAAAGAACTAGAGGTGCCAAAGACAAGTAAAGCTTTTATTATTTCCTGTTTTATTAAGAAGTGAGTTCAAAATAACTAGAGGCAGGTACAAAGTCCAACAATTTTTACTTATATTAAGGTCTAAATTATTTTATTCATAACATGGAGTGAGTGCGAGTTGAATAAAGGCATTGTTATACTCAATTCAAAGCTTGGAATCGAGTTTTGGTACATTGTGCTATTTTTAGTAACGTTTTACTGCGACATTAGAACGCGTCAACTGGACACGCAAATGTTAATCATGTTTCTCTATGCCGTTAGGAAAAAGCTTTTGTGACCTTACCTGGAGCGTAGAGAGCGTAGAGAAAAGTATATAATATGAACTTATGTAACACATAAATATCACACCGTTGCCGCAAGGCACAAAAATTGGTATTCAAATATAGACTTGGGATCTATTTTATGTTGTCGCTGTAAAAAATAACCAATACGTTTTACAGTCACAGCATTATCAGCTATCGCGCGGAAAGCGAGCTTGCCGCATCCTAGCCACTCGTTTGTTGACGCTTTGCTTACCACAAGCATCAAGCGAGCATGTAGCCGCGTTTGATAACTTTTACTTCCAACTCTTAATCTATTTCTAATAGGTTGGTATAAGTACAACTAAATAATCGCGTTTTACATACCACGGATTAGGTAATGTTACTATTAGTGTCAATTCTGATGTCACTAAAACTAAACCAACCTAATTTGACAGCGTTAAAAATGTCGCCGTCCCTCTCATAACGATCGAAATAAAAAGGATAGCATCTTTTTTGTGTTGTCAAATCCTATCCTATCCTACTAATAATATAAAGGTGACAGTTTGTGAAGTTATGAGAATTTATGAGATGTTTGGACGAAGAAAACGCAAAAACTAGTGAATGGAATAAAATTTTCGAAAAATGTTGTTCTAGATAGAAGAGGATTTAGAATATTTTCATTTTGGAAAAAGGCGTGCGAAGCCGGTAGAACCTGGATATGGCTGGGAGTTACATATGATGCAGGTAAGAAAATCTATAGTTTTAAATTGGCAAAGTAAAAGTGGAACTTTTTTTTTGTATTTGTAGCAATAGTAATGTGATTTTCACAGTAGGTTGATGGTGAAGTTCATCAGCAATGTCATACAGGAGGGCAATGCAGCTTCGTCCTGGGGGTGCTTCCAACTGGTATATACTTATAATTTGGATCAGTTGAGCTACCTGTACATTGTTTGTAACAGTCTGAAGTTCAACTGTTTCAATTGTAAATACTAGTCCTAATTTGTTTACATTCTTTTTTAATAAAGACTTTGTATTTTTAGATGGATTTAGATTATTTATATACAAATAAGAAATCTGCTATCCAGTCCGTGGTACGAAAGGTGTTTGACCTTCAAGAACCGCCAATGGAAAGTACTCGTCTTCTAATGGAAAATGAAAATAAAAACAACGTATACCAGTCACTTAGAGAGCTTTCAGAAGAAACATTTTCCACTCGAGTACAGTCAACTTTAGGATTGCATGAATTTTCAGAACTAGTTTCAGTGGATGGAAAATTGAATCATTTTTCATTTTACAAATTGGATTTTATGGAATCGAATAAGTATTGACATTGCAGGATCTATCTGCCGATATTTTATGTATTTTTTGACTATTATTTATGTATTTTATGCCTTGATATAAAAAGTTCAAACGTTCGTAAGAGTGTTTTTAATTTCCTTGCTGAGTCCAAACGAGCGCACTTTTTGAGTTGTGACTCGCGTAAAATGTGTAGTTAGATATGACAACTCATCGTATAGTACAAACACTTCGATTTGTAGGTACTTCCGAGCAATCATGATTTTTATACAAAGCGACTCATTTTAAGCGACTTATAGCTCAAGAAATTCTGCTTATTTGGCATGAGCCAATATTTCTTAGAACGTGACTAGATGGTGTTAAAAGTCCGTCGTTAAAATGCATGTTGTTTGTTTTTCTATTCGACTTACATTTTAGTTGTAAGACCTATGTGAGAGACAAATAAATAAATATTTTTATTTGATTTACCTAACTATCAAATCTGCTTACAAAATCGCTCGCTGAACTACGGAGATATAAATATCTTTACCTACTCTACGCCTCGTCCATTGCCAAGAATTCAATATTTTCTCCCAACATATATCTATGCTGAATACAAAGTAACCTTTCAGATGACAGGACTTGTAGGTACCTATTTATACAGGGTTGTTGACTCCCTTTCCACCCTTTCAAAGATGCTTCGATCGAAGGAATTCTATAAGAGTCTCAATTTATGCAAAGATCTATCAACGATTAGCCAACACTTTTCTACGTTTGAAAATGCTGGTAAAATAAAAAATATTTATTTTAGCAAGATACATAATTTCATTTAGATCTTTTGAATGATGCAGCAATAAAATTATTTAGCTAACTTTTAGATTTATTTTAGTTAAAAGTAGTAAATTTTGGTAACATACGGGACTGGCATCGTCAAACCAATGACTAATGCCCGGTTTCTGAGGTCCATTTATCGGTGGTTTATCTATTCGTTAGTGCTATTGGTTTGATAACTTGTGTAAATGCGTTTCCGAACAACGAAGTGACAGTAAAATTTATTTTAAACTAAGTTTAACTTAACTGACCAATCTGGCCTGTTTATCGGCTCCATAACTCTATTTGCCGTTTCTTTTTGCGACTATGAGCTAGGTACATATAAATTTAAATGTTATTATTTTGAATTATTGTTCCCTTTTAAATTTTTAGATAAATAGAATAGATTAGATAATTAGAAACCGGGCATTAGTTGTTAAACTAATTAAGAATAAAAAACTATAAAACAGGTAACTGAGGTCACAATTAACACACACAAAATAAAAAGAATAAAGATTAACAACTATGTCATTTGCAGACAGGAATGATTAGTATTGTTCATTGTCTTTTGATTTCTTGAGTAGGATAAGCCGGCTAATTCAGTAACGGAAAAATGAATGAAATTAACAAAAATAAATAAAAGTTATTGAAAATGATTGAAGTTTTTTCAACCAAAGGCAGAGTTGCATATTTCTAAATATTATAATCGATAACTGCTTAAGTTTTTGAAAATTATTGGTTACTAAATTCGAGTTATTTCCAGTTCAGACCGAATTATTCTGGATTGCGCGGTCGATGTGTGGATTTTTCTGGATGCGGAAAAGACCTGAGTTCGACAGTTTATGGAACGAAGATGTAGGAAATAATTAGGGAAATGAGCTCATTAAATTTATAATGAAAGAAAAAAATGCGAATAGGTAGGGCGCGAGGTGGGCATCGTTACACTACCACGCTATGGAAGAGACACTGATATTTTGTACTTTACCATATCAGTGTCTGTTCGTTGTAGTACACCATATTAGTGTCTGTTCGTTATAGTTCACCATATCAGTGTCTGTTCGTTATAGTACACCATATCAGTGTCTGTTCGTTAGCGTCCATAAAGATATCATAGTGCGCAACACGTTTGAGTGCCAACCCGTGTACCACGCGATAATGTATAAATAATACGCCGTCTTCTCGATGGGATGTCAGCAGGGATGGATTTGGAAAGATCGATTAAGTCACACTAATATTATACGAAAGTTTGGATGTTTGTTACATCTAAAACTCTTCACTCTAAATTTACAGAACGATTGGCCTGAAATTTGTCATAGTTGTTGTTCTAAGACTGGAATAACATTTAAAGAAATTAAGCTAGTGTGGTCCAAAATTTTTTGTTTTTATTCTGCCGCTTCATTATTTTTTGACACAAAAGTAATAAATAACAGTAAAACTTCAGAAGCCTACCTTCAGCGCAATAATATTGTTGTTTTTGAAATTTTCGCTAAATACCCTCGTTTTTTATTTATTTTTTTTCTAGCTTTTCCCGGCGTCTTCGGTCTCGTGATACTTAGGTAATTACGTAGTTACGTAGTTGTCGTGAAAAAAACCCGAAAAATATTTTCAACCGAGTCGTCGAAATAAATGTCACCAAGCTAAATTATTCATTCGAGCTACCTCTAGGTTGCTTGCAGAACAGAACAGTCTGCCGTTAGCTTAACTGTTTTAACTGTAATTCTACTAGTTGTAATGTCTCTATTTTTTTTTCGGTTTGACGACCGATGTGGCGCAGCGGGCAAGGGTCTGCGGCGCGGAAGGTTGCAGGTTCGATCCCGCCCCGAACAAAAAATTGTGCGATCCACAGAAATTTGTTCCGGAGGTCTGGGTGTTTACTATGTATAATAAAAAAATATCTATCTATGTAATACATTCTATTATGTGTATCAGTCATCTAGTAACTATAACACAAGCTCTGCTTATCTTGGGGCTAGATGATGCTGTGTGGATTGTCCAGCATTATTATTATTATTATTAGTTGTAAGTCTGCCATTTTTTTTAAAGAAAGTAAGTATGCACACATTTATAGACGCGGTGCCTAGATCTCCGCGATTTTGCGGGAAGCAAAGAAAATTCAGGAAAAATTCAGGACAAACGAACATTGGTGGCGAAACGGAGTTCGCCGGGTTTGCTAGTTTCGAATAAAAATAATAAATTAGAAAGCAAAGCGTCAATGTAGATACAAATTAAATGCGTCGCTAAATGTTCTTCGCTAAATGTAATCTTGTTGTTGCGGTTCTGTCCAAATAAGTTTCAAGTGAGTTTGCGGCTAAGATTTACCTATTGAAAACATAAAAAACATTTTTGACTCGATAACTATAATATTTCAAAGAAATTAAATAATATCCCAATTTACGATTTCGGCGGGACTTGAACCCGCGTGAGATTACCCCAAGTGCAAGGGCTTACGCACTATAATAACAAAAACCATATAATATTTCAATCTTCATTTCTTTATAAAATGTTTACCCATTACGCCTGGCAGCGGTAGACAATAACAACAGCTTGACATATAATGGAAATTGTCGATCATTCTAACCTACTCAAATAAATTAGGTTTAGTAATAACAGGTTTTGATGTAAGTGCGGTAAAATTAATTTTCGAAAGTAACTACTTTGACTATCAATGTAAGTAATACGTAGTAATATCGAGGTATAAACCAAGCTGTTGCGGTATAAAGGAACTTCCATTAGCTGATTACAGTTGGACTAGGGTAGTTAGATATGCATGTATGTATGTAGTCTAGAGGCAAGATTGGGTAGATCCTTTGAAAGGGTTTAGTTAAGACCGGATCCCTGTGATTAGATTTCATGAAGGGAAAAGAGAAAGTCAAAATAATTTATGACATTCATGTTGGCAAGCCTCCGGATAGGAGGGATGACGACCTGCGAAAGGGAAAAGAGAAAGTCAAAATAATTGGTGGCAAAGTTGGCATATTTCACGGTTCCAACTTTGCAAATCGAACTCAACAAGCCATCTTGTTTTTCGAGTTCATCCCTGTTCATGTCATGAAAAAATATCTCGATCGGGACTTATAAATATCCTTGTGATATGCGTCGATTGTGGCAGAATAAGGTTACAAGGTTATCGGTACGTATTTTCTTGTAGGGTAACTGTAGGTTATCTTAAACCTACATAAATGATGTAAATTCTTCGAACATAAAAGAGGGAAACGCTGTATAAAAGTTTTCCGAACACTCCACTTCGATTTTCTAACGCGGAGGTGAGGTAACACGAATGCACAATAATGCACATAGACACAATCTCAGGTCATCAGATAACTTACTCCTCAAGTTTCCCATTCATTCCCAATCCTTCTATAGCAATTCTTTTAGTGTACAGGCTGTTTCTCTGTGGAAGAAACTGCATGTCAATATCAGACTTGCTCCTTCAATCAACTCCTTCAAATCCAAACTTAAGTCCCATTTCTTATCTTCAACTGTCTAAACTCTTCTCTCCTTCTTCTGTATAGGTAGTTTTGTGTTGTATATATATGTATGTATGTATTATATTAATTAAATTTCTGTTATTTACTCTCTGTACACTACTTACCCTCTTTTTCTCTTATATCTTTCTTCCATCATTATAATAAGAGAGGGGGTATTAGGAGTGATGAGCGAATGAGGCGAATGAGGATTTGTGAATAAGCCCTCTCGGTCTTATCTCCTAAGCGTACCTCCTCAGCAGTCAAGTTCCAAAGTTGCCTGGGAGAAATCGCTCTCAGTGATAAGCCCGCCTTTTGTACTTGTTTATTTTTATTTAGATATAAGATTTTTTATTTATGTTAATTTTTAGGACAATAAAGTGTTCATTCAATCATAGCACACAAAGAGTCGGTATTACGCCCACACGTATAGTACACAGAGGCAAGCAGAGGCGGGATTACGCTCACATTCGCAACAAAAGTTGTGTTTTGAACACTGTCTCGGAACGTTTTTGTGTATTTTGCTGAGGAGAAGCGAGTTAGTAAATCGCTTCCCTGATCCCTCGCTTCATTACTTCTATATGTAAATTCGATCGAAGGTGCTTTTTCGCTGAACAGCGGTAACGAGACGACAGAGAACCGTAACGAGACTGGGAGTGGATTGTAGACAGTTTTCATGCTGTCAAAATATAGTATATGTTATATGAAATGTGAATGAAATTTCTGCTATAATAAGTTGCTGACCTATTTGGTGCAGCGGGCGAAGATCCGCTTGGGGCTCAGGAGGTTGTGGGATCGATTTCCGGCTCGGGACCAATGTTTGTATGGTCTTCAGTTCTTGTTCCGGGTATTCCTGGTATTTTCAATACAAAAATATCTATCAATTTAATGTATTGTATTAAGTATATTAGTTACGAGCGATCCGCCCCGGCATATACCCGAGCGAAGCCGGGGCGTGTCGCTAGTATAGCCTATGACACTCCCAAGTAATGTAGCTTCCCAACGGTGAAAGAATTTTTCAAGTCGGTCCAGTAGTTTCGGAGCCTATTCCGGGCAAACAAACAAACAATAAAGTGAAGGATAAATAATTGTTATTGTGGGTTATCCCTAATAGATATCATCCATCCATCGTGGACTTTTTTGTACACCTTTTTAAGGTGTACAATACTGTAGTACATTATTTTGTTCTATCTCGTAGGGTTCAGCCAGCGTTTGCAATGTAAGCGCAAAAAAAATGTGTTTATTTACGACATCACATTAGAAACCTCTAAAATGATCAGTGTTTCTCTACTATATTATGTATGTATTATACATGTAAACCTTCCTCTTGAATCACTCTATCTATTAAAAGAAACAACATCAAAATCCGTTGCGTAACTTAAAGATTTAAGCATACAAAGGGACATAGGGACAGAGAAAGCGACTTTGTTTTATACTATGTATGTAGTGATAGTGATAGTGAAGCTCTGTGTTTAGGGGTAGATGATGCTGTGTGAATTGTCCAGCATTATTTATTCATAGCTTACGAATTTTAAAAGCCGGCAATTCTAGCATAAATACCATTTAATTTAAACAAAGGTAGTGAATAACCTCTTTACTCGACACCCTACTTTCCCACTGGATTCCCACTGTACAAAGTTATTCCGTTATTGCTCATTCAATGGCATAAAGTTGACAACCCGCGACAGCTTTGCACAACGAGAATAGGTACATCCAGGAAACTCACGATATCTCACATTATTCATTTAATTTTTTATTTGTTTTTTAGATGTATTTTATTTGAAAATGATAATCTTTACTTATGATATTTATAGTATCTTTATACTTTTTTATATTTGTACCAGGGATGTTGCGGATGCCGATTTTTTTACATTCGCGGGTGTGAATGCGGATGCGGAATTTTGAAGGCTCACATCCGCGGATGCGGATGCGGATGTTTAAGATCTTATATAAATATAGTATATGAATGATGAATTAAAACAATGATAAAGTAATTATTAACATTTTTATTAATGAAAATTATTATTAAGTATTTTTTTTACTACACTAATTTTCATGTTAGTGTAAGTGAAGTTAGAAATAGGAGCATTATACTTATTAAGATTAATATTGCCGACTTTTCTGATTCAGGACGGCTACGTAGAGGTTCTATCGGTGACAATATCTTAAATTCCTCTCGATCTTGAATCTTCTCCACCATTTAAGGTGCTATACCGACCCAAATATAGACGCCACCTATTTTAGCTTATTATTACGTTAAACAAAAAAAAAATCTAGAACAATTTTTAAAAGTCTATCGGGCAGTTTGCCATACCTATCATAAGCTTTTTTTACCTCTTTAATACCTCTGTAATAATTTTATTTTGTATAGTTTAGGAAGAGATGTAGAAACAGAGTTTGGTGGCCAAAAAGTGCATTTGCATCTCTTCTTAAACTATACAAATAAAACTATTTCAGAGGTATTAAAAAAAAGCTTATGATAGGTATCGCAAACTGCCCGATCGACTTTTGAAAACTTCTTTTGTTTAACGTATTAATAAGATAAAGTAGATTGCGTTGCTAGTGTGAGTTGGTATAGTGCCTTAAGAGGATTTTCATCCACTTTGACTCTTTTTTTAGTGCGGTAAGAAAGTAATTCCTTTTTTAGTACAGTTTCAGTGCTACTATTTTCACAATTCTCTCACTCAAAATACTATCTATACATATATATAGTAATCCAGAGTGCAAACAAACGTGTAATGATTTATTAACAAGAAAAAAATGATGCACCACAACAAACGCGTCGGTTCTTGTTTTCCAACCCAATTTCAATTTCTTCGCTCCCATTGTTCATTCGTCGTCACGTGCGAACGGCACGCGCCATTCGCCGGCCCTGCCCAATTTCTTTCTTGTCGCAACTTGCATTACATTCGCATCCGCATGAACATCCGCATTGGTTGTTGCGGATGTGGATGCAGATGTCCAAATCTATGCGGAAGCTCCGCATTTGCTTCGCATTTGCGGATGCGGATGCGAATATTCGCAACATCCCTGATTTGTACTAAGAGAAATTATCGTTGTTTGCCAAATTCATTGTGAATGTCAATTTTATGTGGGATAACTAAGTACGAAATTTGAAATAGGAATTACTAATATAAATCTGCAGATCGTACAAACATCTGTCCCGAGGCAGAAATAGAACCCGCAACCTCCGTTGCAGGCGGACCTTAACCCGCTGCTTCACAGAGATCGTCAATGCAAGTCGTTTTGGGTAAAATAAAGAAATCAATTCTAACCCTATTTCTAAAAGCTTAATCATCAAAACAAAAAATACTGCAATAAGCTTTCAAAATAAAATCAGAAAATACGAACCAAGAAAGTAACTCAAAAAACGGAAAAGAGGGTTACCTCTTTTCTGTTTTTTAAGCGTTTTTCTTCCAGGACAGAGAAAGATATTCTATTTATGAGAAAATACTTACTGTTTAAATTGTCTCGAGATATTCCCACAGGGTTCATTAATTTATATCAAAATACTGTTCTGCGGTGCGACGCCGAAATTAATACGCATTAATTTAGGTTAGGTTTAGAGGGACAAATGGCATTCTTTGGAGGAGGCCTTCACCTTAATGAGGGTTCCCGAAAATGATCAATAACCTAATAAATATTACCTATGTAGAATTAAAATGTTAAAAAATGATAATTACACATAATTATTAATTTAATTTTATACATGCCTATTTTTAATAATCTATGAAATAAATTAATATTCTATGTACTTATGTTGTAATTTTAAAAATTAGATAGTTATAGGTAATTCAATTTAAATTGTGTCGAGAAATAAACGGCTTTTTATTTTATTTTATTATTATATAATTTAGGTAAATTCTTTGCAAGCTGAAGTGGCAGTGGGCCGGCCATATCTCACGAAGAACCGACAACCGCTGGGGTTAACGTGTTCTTGAGTGGAGACCGCGACTCGGCAAACGTAGTGTAGGACGCCCTCCGGCCAGGTGGGATGACGAACTGCGAAAGACTGCTGGTAGATGCTGGATGCGGCAAGCTGAAAACAGAGCGCTATGGCGCTCATTAGGGGAGGCCTATGTTCAGCAGTGGACTAATATAGGTTGATGATGATGATGATGATTAATTTGGGTTAGGTAATCTTATATTTTAAATGGAAAAGTTTGGAAAGAGATTGGTTGAGGACATAAGAACTCATAGATATAACAAAAGTATGCAGGTGAAAAGCTGTCACTTACATATCCAGGTCGATCGGCAGCGGAAACGGAGTTGACAGCTTTCAAAGGAAACATCGTGTACGAAAAAGATATTCTGAACTGAAATATAAAATACTAGCGTTCCGCCCCGGCTTTGCACGGGTGCAATTTAGAAAATGCAAAAATTATACCCGTGCGAAGCCGGGGCGTGTCGCTAGTACAGCCTATGACACTCCTGAGTAATGTAGCTTCCCAACGGTGAAATATTTTTTCAAATCGGTCCAGTAGTTTCGGAGCCTATTCCGGGCAAAGTAACAAACAAACTATGAAATCTTTCCTCTTTATAATGTATGTAAGTATAGATAATAAAATAAAAAAGAAATAGAAAAATAGAGACATAAAATAAAATAATAATACTAACAATGCATCAAGACAAAAAAAAACACATTAAAATTCATAAACTCACTATAGGTACCTACTGTAAAATTAAAATTAATAATACAAACAAAAAGACTAAAATTAATATCAATAGCCTAAAATTTAATAAATTCAATAAATATAATCAACTACCTCAGACAGCGTCATTGCCTTTCACGTGAAGCTGCGACAAGCGCCACAAAATAGGGCAATCGGCTTTACTCGCTAATGCTAGGGCCACACTAACGGGAAACGTCTATGCCCAACATCGCGATACTTGTTGCGTTAATTTTAACGCGTTAAATGGAGTGGCCACACTGGAACGGTCAACGTCAACGCTCATTTATCGCCAATTAAATTGCCGATAAAATGTGTCTTGTATTTTACGGTGGACAATGACATAAATGTAGTGTGGCCGTTTTAACGACGACCGATGTGGCGCAGCGGGCGAAGGTCTGCCTGCGACACGGAAGGTTGCGGGTTCGATTCCCGCCCGGAACAAAATATTTGTGCACTCCACAGAAATTTGTTCCGGAGGTCTGGGTGTTTACTATGTATAATAAAAAATATTTATCTATGTAATACATTATATTATGTGTATCAGTCATCTAGTACCCATAACACAAGCTCTGCTTAGCTTGGGGCTAGATGATGCTGTGTGGATTGTCCGGCATTATTTATTTATTTATTTATTATTTAACGCGTTAATTGTCGCGAAATATCTTTGATGTACCGCCACTCGATTTATCGACTAAATTACCGGCAAAGTTAATGCCGTTGAAAAATTGTCGCGATAAGTCGTGGCCACACCAACGTTCAACGTCCTTCAACTCGATAATTAATGGCATTTCCCGTTAGTGTGGTCCCAGCATTAAACAAGCAATTCGCGCTGGAGTGGACGCGGTGCAGCAACGATGGGTCTGTGTTCCGCACGATGGCATGGAACCCGTCTGTCTGAGCGTCAGCAAACATGCCCGATGCGCTGCAGTATTGCGAGTCGCACCAGCGCAGCGCCCTAAAAGCGTTATTGTATTGGACGCGTAATGCGTTAACAGCCTTCTTGCTATACCCGACCCACAGACTGCACGTATAAAATGGCTGCCAGAAGGCCATAAATAGCGTGACTGCTCCCGTGCATGTCAATATATATATGAAAACTTGTTGTACACTCATAAAAATATCAATCGGTTCCCTAAAAATAGCGATATACATAATTTCAACACTAGAAATAAGAATAGACTCGCTGTGCCCACAACTAGGCTACA
>JAPQVW010000624.1:0-22435 GCA_028535905.1 Quercus berberidifolia | reverse complement strand
CCTAGTACATAATTATTAATTATCCGTATAGGTAAATAATTATTGATCGTAAATAATTATCTCAGAAGTTCACAATTCATGTCCATCGATTCTGGGTTATGTAAGTCATAGGTGAAAACTAAAGATCTGGGTAAGTTGAAGGGCTATTTAGAAAATTAACAGAATATCAATCTTGTTAAGACAATTTCTCAAGGGTAGTCTATTCAGTCATGCAAATAACGTATTTTCTGATGTTTGTTAGCACTCGCCCGCGGAACTTGTCTCGACCTCGGGGGCTAATTTGACGAGTGACGTACCACATTTCCGTATCCGTAATCTAGGAAATCGATTTGTTTAAGGTCAGTTAATGAAAAATTAGTTGTTTACATTAAAATACATACTCATAAATACAATGTAAGTAAATGTAATGTTGCAGGACAATCCACATAACATCATCTGGCCTCAAGTAAGACAAGCTTGTGTAAGGGTACATTAGGTCAGAAGAGTTATAAAAGGAGTTTATTTAGCTCCCTAAACAAATTCCTTCTCTACCTCTTCTGACCGGCCAGTTATAACGTTATATGATGTAGAGGATAGAGCATGTGAAAGAACGATTATGTGAATAAGGATATAGAGGATAAAGTTGGCAAATGAAGAGCAGGTCTCATCCTGCCCTAGAATCCGGCATCCTAGATCTGGCCCGTGTGTCGCGGGGTGTAAATGTAAACAAATGCAGACATTGGTACTGTCCCCAAGAAACGCGAGATACGGGCAGAGAGATGATGACGTTTTACGAAATTGTATGGGCCGTCCGGTGGTTCCAAGATGGACCTGGACGATCAGCACTGCTAGGTCCTTTTACGGGACCTTAGCCAGCCCAGTATCTTATAAGTGTGTCTTGTATTTTATTTGTTTGTATTGTTAATATTAAATAAATCTCTTTCTTCAAATAAATCTCTTTCTTCTTCTTCTTCCATATTCGTTGAGGTTCACGGAGTCATCGCGAGCCATCACTCGTCACGTGCTGTCAAATCGGACGAAACAAACGACATTCGCCGCTTCTTCATTCCGGATTCCGTATACCACACTTTCCGTAACCATGGATGTTTCCATCGATCTAGTTCCCAAGTCAAGTGCAGCACTATTCAGAGTTATGGTACCTAATGGAAAATCACCTACACGTTAGACGTTAACAATTTACGACGGCAGTAAGAAGGCTCTTATTCTGAAATGTAACAGGAATGCTAATAGGGTTAACGATCTGAGTCGTAGATATTTGTGCGCTGGAATTCAGGTTAAATTTAAAAGTTATAAGATGCGTAAACTTTAAAAAGTATGATTGTATCGACCTACTCTTTACATATTTTTATACTTGGTTATTTTGTTATCAAGCAAGAATTATATCTTGTTATAACTATAAAACAGATGAAGTATATTAGTCCTTTAGGCTTTCGCCTGAACTAGTATGGCTGTGTTCAAAGGTGACTTCAAAAACGTCGTGTCAAACGCCACTAAAGTTAAGAACTCTTGCCATTACCTCAATGGTAAGATTGACTTTAGTTTAGTTGCAAATGAGCCCATACATTTGAGCAACTTTTGGATTTTTGTAGGCTTCTCTACGTAAAATGTCGTGTTAAAGGCACCCCCAGCAAACAAAATTGCGTAATACAAAACCTACGCTATCTGTTGTCGCTACAATTTTTCTACGATTCCTAAAATACTGATGCAGGTCGTTGTCCTCATTATCGCTTTGCACGATAACGTGACACGGAAAAAATCCATCCTCAGTTACTGATAATGCCTGCCAGTATATTTAGACACTTTGCGGCTTCCTGGCCTTAATAAAATGAGGCCATCGAATCAGATTGGCACGCTCTACTGGGCTCAAGTTAAATTGGCGATGACTGTGTAAATAATAAGTGACGTCCTTCACGCGGTAGGCAGAGGTTGTGTTTGTGTGTATAGTATCGTCAAGTGTGAGCGTAAATTGAGGCACATAGTTAGTTTTCCTTGATTACAGCGTACTGGCTTGTTAGTTTGAGTTGTTATTCAAACTTAAATCTGTCAGTTCAATCGACATAATTTCCCTAATTGAGCAGAATACTTATTGGTTGAACGAGGGAGCACTTACAATTTACGTAGGTTCTTAAGGTAAGCTTAATTTTTTCGATGTTGCCAACCCTAATATCGCCACGTGTAAGCAGTTTTATGTAACCGCTCCGAAGCCTAATGTCCAAGGGTTGTCACGAAATGGACTATTGCAGTTCGCATTTGGGTCACTCCTTTGGGAGCTAGTAGGTAATATCTTATCAATAAAAGATCACTTTAGTCTGGTTTAGGTTCGGATTACAACGCCTTCACTAAAGAATTTATAGTTTTAGATAAAGAGGAGATTTTGTTACACACTCTACCTAACCTACTGTAAATGTACAATTAAAAGTTAATTGATTCATTCGTTCCTACTGCTGTCGTCTAATCTGTGAATTCTACAATTGTCTTATCAAACCTTTTTCTCTCATCCATTCTTGCCCTTCTTGACTTGACGATGTCATGTGAACATAGGGTAGTTTGGTCTGCCTCTTCATCGTTGAGCTTCTTCGAATGCTGGTCATTTCAGAAATGAGAGCTTGTGTTATTTTATTAATGAATTTACATATATAAACCTTGGTTTAGTCTGTTTAATTAATCAATAACGACTCCTAGAGACTGGTGTGCCTACATCTTCCCCACTGTTACGTGATTACGTTCGGTCGTGAATCCTAAAATGGGGTCGGCGGTCTGTCGATGCCATGTTTGGATATGGTATGACGCATGCAAACTTTCTTTGTTGTTGTTAGCGTATTTGTAAACAGTTTTTGTGTGGATACGTTTGGAAAACTGTGTCATTTGACCTACTGTGTAGCACTAAATCAATGATTGATATCTCCCTGTTCTGAGGTGGTACAGTTGGCTGTACGGCTTTAAGTATTAATTCTATCAGTAACTAGCTAGAGTCTAAACGCGGTCGTTAACAACTTCACGACACATCGGAGAAGGTCTTTCGGTAATTTACAGCTGCGTTTTATGCATCTTAGTTAGGCATAGTACGATTTGCCTCAATGAGACGCTTCGTTTCAGACCCGTCTGTACTATAAGATAGTCATTTGCTATGAAGAACTATTTGAGCGATTGAAAGTAAGTAAAAGCACTCACCTATCTTTCCATTAGGACTGTACGGCCCGTAGCTGCTCGACGACAAAGGCGAGGAGTATCCATTCTGAAGCGGCTGCGTAGGTGCACCGGGGGACGGAGACCCTGCGCCAGGGCCGGCCATCCACTCCCGGACGTGCCCGTTCCCCGGGTGTCCATTGTGGCTGACCCCCGGCTCCGCCTTCACGGGGTTTGGCAGGCCGCGGTACGCCACCTCGTGTTTGAGGTTGTCCATACTGCTACCGCATGCTGCCGTGCCGCCGCCACCGCCGCCTGCGCTCCACACTTCTGGAACAATGATAGGGAATCGATAATATTATATTATACACACGCTCTGATTACATTATGAATGTAAGCGTAGTTTGTTTTGGAAGAACACCACCGTTTCATCCCTTAACGAGGGAGTTCGTAGCTTTGATTAGTTTGTGGCTAGATGATGCTGTTTGAATAGTCCAGCACTTATGGGTATGAGGTTTGGTGTGTGGAATATCTATCTATTTTATTCACCCATTCTTAGCTGCAGCTCTAGTGACCGCTTGGTGTGGTGTATCTTTATTAAGTAAATAACCAGAAAAATCGTAGTCGGCCTGAGTACCTAATCATAATAATCCAAAACTTTGCAAGCGTGATCGGAAACCTTGTCTAAACTCCTTTTCCTAACCATAAGAAATCGTCAAAGAATCTCTTGACCCAGGTTCAAGATACATTTTATCCTGCACTATATCTCTTTAAATATTTATAAGGCTTACTAAGGTCTGATCCTGGCTAGTTAGTCCATGTCAGCTCTAAGCAATTGGTGCATTGTTCTTGCGTCGTATAAGAAGATTATCTGTACAGTTTTATGGGTCATGACTAGGTTATAGCCTAGTATACTAAACCATGTTAGGTATTGTACAATGCGTTTATAGATGTTAAAAACTCAACGAGTCACATTCACATCTATTCGTATCGATAGGACATAATTTGAATGTTTAAAAAATACTAAAAATATAAGTACTTCTAATTTTTAAGTTTCGGGGCAAATACTAATCCCTCGGGAAATAATGTTTATGGGACCATCTCGAGATTATTCTCTGTACAAAATAGCGAAAGAATTATAAAAATCGGTCCATAATTGATGGTCAAATCGACGAACATACATCAAAAAGTTAAAAAAATACATTCAGCCGAACATAGAACTTCCTCTTTTTTAAAGTCGGCTAAGAATAGGCCCATAGGCACAGATAAGATAATACTATACTACCATAGGTAACGAAAAAACGTTAAACCCGTGACAACTCAACTACAACTTAAACGCGAGTCCAAATATAAGAACGTGTCAAGTCGCGTTTTATGACAGTTTTAATGAAAATCTATCAAAAATGTATCACTTGATATGTGCTTAAACCTAAGTTGCATTTGAGTATTCGTAGGTAGACAACAGACGTCGACAAGAGACACAAATTTCCCTAAAATAAGCCAACATAATCTGCGCATTAGCGTTGCATGATAAATAGGGGTTAGTTTTGTGTGAAAATAAACCACAAAAGCTCGTAAAGCCAAACTCTGTGGAGTTGGTAGTAGTTTTTAATGTTATGATGTCCAAAATCATATTATCAGATCTACTTGAGAGAGATAAGATAAGAAAGGAGACTTAGGTAAGAATTTCCACTCTCTAATTCCTAATTTTTATTAGCACTGATACTGTTAATCCCTCTTCTCTTATGTTATCGTAGCAGAAGCTGCAAGCAACAAAGAAGTGATTCTTTGTTTAGAATGTCCCTGTGCTTTGCTAGACAAATTGTGTCTTCAATTTGCTGGTATCTCATTTTTTTAACAGTGATAGGTAGAAATAAACGGATTAAATAAATTTTTGAAACACTAAAATATTCCAATTTGCCATTATGAGTCAAGTCTAACAATAGTACCTACCTAGTATCGAAAAGTACGAAAACATTTTATGGTTTGCTGCACTATACAATTAAGTTTTACTTTAAATATTTTACGACGAACATAAAACGTGTACATGCAGAACATGCAATATTGCTCTCAGAACCGACAGAACCGACACATCAACAAAGGTTGCGGGTTCGATTCTCGCCCGGAACAAATATTTGTGCGCTCCACAGAAATTTGTTCCGGAGGCCTGGGTGTTTACTATGTGTAATAAAAAATATCTATCTATGTAGTACATTGTATTATGTGTATCAGTCATCTAGTACCCATAACACAAGCTTTGCTTAGCTTGGGGCTTGATGATGCTGTGTGGATTGTCCGGCATTATTTATTTATATTTATTTATTTATTATTTATTCACCATTTTCGTAGTTATCTCGAGTCGATCTTCTTCATGGCCTTTGTTAGCCTTGCAATGTCGCACCGCATTGCAACGTTTCTATGTGTGTCACTGTACTTCCTAGGGTTCGCTGTAAGATCTAGTACCGGAACAACAATTTATGTCATGATTGGAACGGTGCTTATCTCAGGGAATGAGATGTCGCTTCTCGGAACTGTATCTCGTTCTCTTTAGTTGTTTATCGTGCTGTTGAATATGTTAGGTAAATTCTAGAAATTGCTTCACGTTACACATGCTTACATCTTGGTAGCAGGACATTTATGCGAAAGACATTTGCTCGAGAGAAAATTGCGCGATGGACATTTGCCTGAGAATACATTTGCGCGAGTGGAAGTTTGCGCTAGTAGACATTTGCGCGAGTAGACATTTCCACGAGTGGACATTTGTGCGAAAACTTACAAAACTCCAAATATCTCTCGAAATAGACGTCACAGATAATTGCGGATTTCACCATTATGTAGGGGATTTTGTACTCTTTCCTCTGATATGTCTCACTTTCCCCACCCACCCCCTTCCTTCCTTATAACGATAAACATTTTAACGTCAATCTTCGTAGCACGGGTTACGCTGCTACGACAGACCAGACTAGCATACAAAAGACTTCAACGCGCACTCACTTTTCTGTTAAACACTGAATTTTTCATAGCTCCACAACTAGTAGACCTAACGAGTTGCGGTTTTCAGTACTTGCAGTGTACCAGATCCCTTAATTTATTGTTAATCCTATTAGAATGCTCCTATACCTCGTTTTATCGTTCCGTTCATTAATTAACGAATGACTGGTTTACGAGTATTATCGCGAATATTTTTTTATACAGGCAGAAATACTGACGGCTTTCTAATATACACCTCGAATATTCTATACAGCTATACGTTCCAATGTTTAATCCTAAAAATAGCAGCGGATTTCTCGGCACTTGTTAACTATTATGCTCAAAACTGTGTCAAGTAGATTCAAAAATGCGATACAATGCTTGAATGTTCTCACTCGAGTCACGTATGCTCGGGGGCAAAGTGCACATAACAACTCTAGCTAAGCCCAAACAAAATACATGTTAAAGTAAAGTAAAGTAAAGTAAAGTAAAAATTGTTTTATTGACATAAATTATAGTGTAACATACAGTGATGAGTCCATAGGCCCCTAAACTAGTTTAAAACTGTGTTTCAGGAGCCAGTGGCTTCTCCAGCTTAAATTATCAGTAAAATTATGTCAAACCAATTATGTATATAATAACTAACCTTAACTGGGTAAACAAATTTGAGAAAAGAAATCACATACAAAGCTAAGAGCTAGGAATTTCAGGCTTGTAAATACTTTTAAAACTAAATTATAATGCATGTAATGTGTAGGTTGAAATGAAAACTAACACTATATGTATATATATATATATATATATATATATAATATACATATATATAAGAACGAATAGTTAAGAACGAAGTTTTAGTTTTTATTTTAACAGGGTTGTAACTAATTGGTAACCCTACCTATAAAGGTCATCGATTAAAGCATCGAGAAGAGTAACGAAATTATTTATAGTTCAATATAGAATCCTGCGTTGTCACTAACATTAATGATGCTATCAGATTCGATGATGATGAACTGGTTTCCACTGTATAACATGGGCCTGAGCACCAGTACCTACGATACAGAAGTAATATTTCTTGTGGCACCGACAAGCCCCGCTCATCCCTATGCATCGGGCCGGTTGCACAACGTGCTTGGCTGCGCGGCGCGGGCGCAGAGAAAGCGCATGACGTCACGACCTCGACACGCTCACCCACTTGCAACAACCCACTTCCAGCAACCAATGTCGCCGGCTTTCTCTCTCTCACGCTGGTATCTAACAACGTAATAGATGTGTAACTTCATTGCAATGAGGGAAAATGCAGGTTGCATTGTCATTATTCATGTTTTTGTGGCTTATGAATCTTATGATGCTTGTTAGCGGTGTTTTGTAATTGAATATCTTACTTGCTTTCTATAAGGTTATGTGAATTCTCGTTGTCTTTTGAATTTCATGTCAAAATAATTTCAAAGCGTTTACTATATTGCACACGCTGATTGTACTTAGTGATATATCCGAACGAGTATCATCTAAGATATTGCATTGTTTGTGGT
Organism: Quercus berberidifolia; assembly: GCA_028535905.1. NCBI lineage: Eukaryota > Viridiplantae > Streptophyta > Magnoliopsida > Fagales > Fagaceae > Quercus > Quercus berberidifolia. The sequence continues at coordinate 14,810 of JAPQVW010000624.1, read as the reverse complement.
CGGACATAAAACCATTTCTAAACATCTTTGGCGCCTAGGAAGATGTTTAGAAAAGGTTTGAAAACATACTTCAGCTATCCAAGAGGGCGAGGATGTTAAGCTTCCTCCAGATGTTTCTAATCATTAAAGAAAACAGGAAATATTACACGTCACAGACTCTCCAAGTCCACTAGCCGCATCGTCTTGATATACCACTTTCCCCTCATCAATGCGTTTGCCGGTTTTAAGTAGGTCTCGAGCAAACTGTCTGGTTTATAGCTGCACATGGCTGTATTCATTATCATTTTCTAGTAGGTTGTAATTTTAACTGCAAATCTCATGCTTCAACGAAGTAAAGTGATATAAAACTAGACCCCGGATGGATTCTGATAAATGATGCAGAGGTTTGCGAGATAATCAATTCAAACTAAGTCAGCAAATCTTTCGGTATGTAGGTACTCGTAAGGTCTCGTAAGGTGGGTTTCATGTGAATGGAGTGGGAAATTAAGATAACCAAAGACATGGCGACGCTAGACACACTAAAACCATTTAAAGCAACGTCCATTGTCCAATGCTGGCGTCGTAACGCCATTGCACCTTTGAACCAATCGAGAATCCACTTTTACGGCACTACTAAAATTTTACGATTCATTACGATAAACCTAGGGTAAAGCACGCAAGCGGCCATCCAGTCTGGCAGTATTAATGCTATCAGCAGAAATACTTATAACAGGTACTGATTTATTACCGTCTGCCCCCACAAACGAACCTCACGCGGTGGCAGACGGTAACGCTTATGCCTATAGCCCCCCACGGGGGTGGTTGACCATATTGTTCCAGAAAGTATTACTATCTGCCCTCATATCAACCTATGCAGTGGCAAACGGTAACCTTATATGGCTATCAGCCCCCACGCGAGCTAAATTGTGGCAGATAGGAATACAAACGATAATTTGTACAGGTTATGTAATGGATTTAAGAACTGACATTGGCTTCAAATCTTTGGCTCTACAATCGACATCAAGCATAGTTTTTATCGAGGAAGAAAAGGAAGAGGAATCCCGTTGTTTACGAATTTAAACTAACACCAATTTTATTGACATGAATCGTAAGATGAAGAATTGAAGATATCATTTATTTTCGAAAAACTCTGTATATTTTCTAAAACCAAGAAATGTTAGAAGTGAGTTCACCTCACAAATCTTCCGCACTGCCATTGATAATTTTATATACTTCGTGAACAAGGTAGCAGTCCGCCCGGCGCCAGACTTTGACTCATAGTTCTATGCATTCCTTTTGAATACCTATCTAGCGCAGTTTATATCATACCTACTACCTAGTCACATTGGAGGACATCGTCAATGACTTGGAAATTCTAACGACTATCCGCGCTTGTGTTATTTTATACTACTGCACCACGGTTTAGTATTCTCACATACATTTGACTTGTAAGAAAACCACTAAAAGTTATTTATATTCATGTGTCACCTTCTGTATGTAAGTCTCAGTAATATACTAATAGTAATTAGTTAACAAAAAATACGTCAAAATATGACTATGACCTGCCTAGAAGTAGATCACCAGACACAGCACCCACGAGATTTTCTTTTTTCATATATTTGTTTGTACAGGAAATAAAAATCAATCACATACAACTGCCAATGAAACTTCCGCATATATATAGGCGTACTGATACGATGTAAGGCGCAAGTGTGTCGACGCATGTAGCGTCCCACACAATAGGTCTCCCAACTCCCATGGGACTAGTGTCATACCGTCGGGCCTCTTACCATCATCACGCAACAGAACATTCGGTTCGAGAATGGCTGGTATGTTTGCGGTAAGGCCCGCCGGATGATATCGTTAAGGCTGGCATGGCGAGATATCCGACCGGCAGCCCTAGTGCACGATAATCCGTGATGACCAAGCTGTTCGACAAGTGCCAGTGTTATATGAAGGAAGTGCTTGCAACCAATGTCCTGACTCCTATTTAGAAACGGCCAGGAGACGAGCATGATCTGCAGAGCTGGAGCAAGTTTGTAACAAACAATTCCGTGTCAACTCACACAGAGGCCCGTCCCATTGCCGTTGGGACAAAAGGGATTTTGGGGGAGCAGCATCGGGGCAAGCACTATGCCAAGCTGATCGAGCTTCGTCTAAATACAAAATTTTGAATGAAATTCCAGATGGGGCCAAATGTGATGGCTTTAAAAAAAAATCTACTAAAGAACTAGTGCTGTCGAGCATCGAAGTTTTATTTTACTTTTATTTGAAGTTGTATTTTACTGCATTCATTTATTTCAGAGTTAGATGACGTGGGCATAGTAAAGTAGTAGTAGTAGGTAGCTATACAATCGCGAGCCAATGCGAGGTCAGCGGCTCTACGGAATTGCGTCACAACTAATGGCCTTGCTATATTGCTTCTGTTCATTCCTTCGAGTTCGATAACCGTGCCACGAGGTGGTTATACAGCGTTGGCATTTATGCCGCCAAATAATGCTGTATATCATCAGTACATAATATAACACTAAAGTTCTTAAATTGCATCGAAATCTAATTTTGTCTGAGTGACGCGATGCTGGCGTCAAAACCATCTCATCAAACATACAGAAACGTACTCTGTCAGTCCGTATTGAATGCAAAGCGCTGCTGCCATTTTGAATTTATTCAACACAATATCGAGCCATGACAGCCTGTTAAATCAAGTTACGAGTAATATCGGCATAAACCATGGCTCACGCTAAAATAACAGATTTCCGCTCTGCATTTGGAACGTACTACATATAGCAGCTTCAGAAGGTACAGGCTTCTCTTCTGCAGAGTTTACCGCAGTGAAGCAATTAGCTTGTACTATTTTAGTCGTTGTGACCTAACCTCAAGAGTCAAAGTTATACCTGGTCAAGTCGACAAGTATTCATCGCGACTTCTGCAGACTGAGTGCCTTATGCATTATTGAGTTGGCGCAGTGTTGGTAGGTGCGGGTGATTGCCAGCAAATTGTTATGGTTCCCACGGGAGCCGTGCCACATTTCAGCTTTACGTACCTATCTAACTCATATTAGTTTAATTGCTAACATGCATTCATAACGCGGTTAATGGCTAATTAGGTTTGTTTGATTGAACGTTTGTTTTGAGAGACAATTTCGCACAGTCACTTATATTGGCAGTTTTATCTGCCAGTTTAGAATTTCATCTAGCTACCGAAAGATGTCAATGACCTAGCTAAAAATTTAATGCCCCGTCAATGTCCAAGTCAAGAAATGATAAAAAAGTCTTAGTAAATAATTTACGTCACCTTCTAAAAAAAACAATTTAAAGAGAAACGAGTGGGTATCTACAATTACTTTAGCTGAAATAGAAATCCAAAATTGAATTCCAATATTCAATCTATATGTTAACGAACATAAACAGAATCATACAAAACGCGAAATATGTGGAAAACATGTAATTCAAAACTCCTTGAGTCACGTATCTAACTTGGTAACAAATCTGCTCTTTCGAATGTTGATAGCTGATACTCGAAGGAGTGCTTCAATAATGTGATTCCTAGACTTACTGTGAATGTAAAATCTTGGGATGACAGTCGGTGTTGGCTGCATATTAAGGTCGAGACTCTCTGAGGAGAAACTGTATACAGTTTGTACACACTTTCCTACTGATATTGCAATACGAGCCAGTCATTTCGAATTTAGATATAGCCCTATCGGTACTAAACTAACTTAGCAATAATCTTCTGGATCTCCTAAATCTATTGAAAAATATCAAAACTCAGTAAAAAAATTCTAACCGTAACCAATTGCATTGTGTACGTAGAAGCTCTTGAAAATAAGATGCTCGCTTGCCGACAAATCTCGCCTTAAAGGAACACGAGATCTCCGGGTAAGAAGATATGAGATTGTAGCCGTTGGCGACTCGAGCGGGATATCACGTAGCTATTTTATCGTATCGTATTGTCTCAATGACGCTGTATTTAAGGATCTCGACAGAAAGGATTCTTTAGGTATGTGGGAAAGTAGGGATTTTACGATCTTGAAAGGCAACCTTGAGAAGAAGCTTTCATCAAAAATGTTATACAAAGTAAATAAATATGTGTTTGGCTTAAAAAAACGTCTTTGCAACAAAAATTTATATTAAGATAAAAGGATAAAAGAAACGCAAGAAAAACATAAGGCGAGATCAAAGAATCCGCGATGATGACAAATGACACCAATTAAAGAAGATAAATTATAACCACCCAGATGTTTCCCAAGATGCAAATACAAAAGAATTGGATCACCATATGTTTGCCGGCACATCAAAACTTACATCAGGTACCTCGAGATTGTGCAAGTCTCTGTTGCTAAATTAAGTCTTATAAGTGTGCTAATGAGATCTTGCTGGGATCAAATATGGCATGATCCGTCGCCTTTTAAACTCACAGTCAGCTATACATTGAAGCATCATTGATATTTCTCAAGAATCCTCATCGTACTATCTACCTGAAAAAAAATTCTGTGCTGATTTGGTGTTTTTAACTACCTACTTAGCAGGTGGACAACAGCTTGAAAATAAATTTGTTGAAACCATTTCTTTGAAAATGTTGAATCATTTAACATATTTTATTAGCTTTTTTTTCGAACTACTGTATAAATAAGCAGTATAAGATACTCAATGGCTATTCTACTAAACATATTAATATATTTATATGCAAAGTAGTCGCGCTGAGCAATGTTAACATTTTGCAAAATGAAACACTTCTAAATACACTTGCGACCAAACAATGAACTAAAGTGAATGTGGTGTTTCCGGTGTGGACACATGAATAAATTTAGACAATGCACACGGGTGCAACAGAATATCTATTGTTAAAAATATATAAAATGCACTTTAAAACATGGTTTTATCTAGCAAGGACGCCCTTGGGGTAAATTAAAGTAGTGCAATCTACCTAATCAAATTTGGTCTTGATAAATAATGGATTCAGGCGTTATTTTATGGAAATTCATTGCAAAATATAAGGTTCAAAATATTTAGTAACAATTCCGCGCAAATCCTTCTCCAATAAGATCCAATAAAATGTAGTCCGAGTACATCGCCTCTTTTTCTTTTACAAATAGGTAATCAATTTGTGTGAGGGCGGGCGGTGCACGCGGACTACATTTTGTTTGATTTTATCGGAGAAGGTTTTGCGTGGAATTGTTACTAAATACTCTCATCCTTCTATTTTGGTCATAATGACAAACATATTGAAGCCAATACTTTTAGTGTCCCTAAAAGTTCCTGAGCTATACAGAAGCTATGCAGAATTACGTTGCTTCAAGCTTTTCAAAGTTAATAACACCTAATTATTTTATTCTAGTTCAAAACTTTCTTAGCCTCAGCTTTTATATAGAGCGATTGAATTTTCCGAAAAATATTCTTAATACATGCATTCACCAGCTGTATTCATTTGGTTTCATTTCTAAGCACTAATTAAATTCCTAATTCAAACCCTTTTTGAGCTAAATGGACCAACAAATCTTAATTAGTAATCCCAACTGTTCGTAAGCTGAATTCGTTGGCTAACATTTTGCGAGTACCTATTCTAATAAAAGATCAAGAGAAAATGAAATGGCTTTATCGCCAGGACCCTGAATGCTACCAGCAAACTTCTCAAATAAAGCGACTGCGAGTAACTTCAAAATTGATCATTGTTCGTACTCAAGTTGGACTTGCATAATAGTTTTATTCATTTTTCATATCCCAGTACTTTCAAGTTCCATATAATATTGGACGGTTAAATGGTCCTCAATAGATTTTTACGACGCAATGTCCTTCCGAGATGCCAAGCAATTTGCAATGCTATTTTGTATGCGAAACATAAACTAAATTTTCATACGGTGCGCGAGTAACTTTATTGATTTTTATAGTATTTATTAGCACCTTGCGGCACTTTTGAAACGATATTATGTAAATATACATAAATATTTTATAATCAAGCAGTTATTAGCGTATTGAAAAATGATTTATATATCAAGGGAGACGCCAACGTCAACAGCTATTTTAGCTTGCTTGACTGATCTTGGTGCTGGTTCAGTCAGATCGATTACATCCTTATTTTGAAACGACAATACTGGTTTTATGTAGTTTTGTGTTTTGACTGAGGCCTTCGCCTTAATGTGGACTAAATTTACCTTCTGTGTTTACTATTCACCTACGTCGGCCACGTTTTAAAACAATTAGACAAGTTTGTGATAAGAGATTGCTGGTCGTGACTCATGTTGAACCTGATTCCCATGTCAAAGTAACAACAAATTGGATTAGATTGACGATGTTTTGTGAGTTCACATTTTCATATTCATAGAAAATATACAAATTGTATTTGCTCAGATACAGAGACTCCAATAGCTAGGTATACTATTAGAAATTTGCTAATTTGTGTGTATTAGATTGAATCTTCGTCATAATTACTTCACTTTATCCAGATGATCAATTATATCTTTTTGTGACAGCTATAAATATTCGCCCACTTCACCTGGCGATTTTATCTGGCAGATATTTAATTATGGATTTTATTTGAGATATGACAACAACCCACGCTTTATGTCGTTTTAGTAATGCATTATTTTATTCTGATTAAAAACTAATGTCGCCTTGTGTTCTCAAATACCTACATATGTGATTTGATGACCTAATTCGTGGAGGTCATCCTCAAGGGGGATTTTTCAGGGGGAAAATGGAATAAGCCATATATTACCTATCTATAAAGCGATTCAAATATTATCGTTCCTAGCATTGGTACTCAATAAAGTAAACGCGATCTGCCATTTCATATTTTGCTAGGTTTCTCAAAAAAAATATAGTCAATAACTAAAACCCGTCTATGTAAAAGTTTTTACAAGCGATCACCGATTGTCCCATATCATTTTCTTTTGATACTTAGCTAGTCGGAGGACTTTGTTTCTACTAGAACACCTAGTTACACTACTTGTGCACCTACCCTAGGTCTATGAATGTATGGTACCTGCCGCTGATTAGGTAAACCTCATTATAGTTTTAGAAACTAATTTGAAAGTGCAAACAAAGGCCTTCGCAACGATGCCTTACACAAGCATATTTATTAACATTGGAATTTTCGATCCTCACTTAGACCTCACTATCTTGTTAGACCCCCATTTTTATATGAAGTCACAAAGCCTATAACCTACAGGGTATTGAGACAAATCATACGATATGTACCTCATTTGTTGCAATCGGACAAGTAGTTTCAGCGCTACGTGGGAACATATAAATCAACTATATACATACATAGGGGTCCCAACCTCATAAACCTCTTTCGTTACTAGTCGGGTAAAATTTAGATGTCAAGCGTAAAGTTCTAATAAAAACAAATTGTCCACTGCAAAAGTACTGCGGAATATATTCACGAAGAAGTCGGCGAGATGACGCCATGCAAGTCACAGATCTCATCTAAATGAGACTTTCTGTGATTCTGGATACCCACTGAGCTAGAGAGTTGCAATTTATCTTTCTTTACGAGAAGTAGTAAAATTCACTGAAATTGTTTGACTACAGGATTCATAAAATGTACAAAAGAATAAGTGCTTTAGAGTGCTTTAGGTAAGAATAAACGTTCGATAACATTACCAAAGGTGCATAAAGGATTCGAAAATCAAGAAGAAAGGAAAAACGAGCATGAATAGGGTAATATAAGGTTTATGTTATCTATAAGAAGGACAGCATGCTCCAAGTCAGCTAGTGAATATTGTATGCATGTGATTTTTTTTATTAGTCTTTACTGTTCCACTACTGGGGCAAAAGCCTCCCTTCCCCCACCTGAACATAATTTTGATACAGAATATTTTTTTTTTTGAAGCGAGCAATTTAATTGCATTTAACAAAGTATATAAGATAATAGTGCCATAATAACCAACATAATGTAAACAAACTCGTTTTACCGAATTTGCAATTTTCTCCGGGTAAGTTGCAATTGCTTTACATTTATTTATAATCTTGGCAAATATTACCTCACGCACGAACTCGTAAAATGATAAAATAAGATCACTACAAAAAAACATATGATTGACAGTTTGTTTTATAGAATTTAAGTTGTTGTATATATTGCATTGCCATATAAAAACGTTTGCAAATATCTCCAATCTCAACTCTCGTTAGACAGTCTCTATCAATTAAAATGCTGCTACTAAATTAAATTCCAACACAATAGATACTTAATTCGTTTTAGTAGGAAAACACAAAATCAGATAAAGTAATTTTATCGTCGAATTAACTCGTAAATAACACCAAACATCCTTGAGTATGGGGTCAACATACCGCAGCCTTCATTTCCACAAATCACATGTTTGAATAGGTGTTCCAACAATAACCAAGGCGAATGCTTTGTGGCATTGTTGTAGATGTTTCCACTTGTATCTTACTAGAATACAAATTTAGGGTAACTTATTCAGCACATCGTATTTACTATCATAACATAACTAGTCACATTTCTACAGTCTGTTATTCCTTTAAAATTACTGATCAATAAAAGGGTTGATTGAAAACTGTGGGATTTCCGAAATGTTTCTGCCTTCTACATTGACGTTTGGCTCATCTTCGCCCAATAAGCGTAGCTTGTTCGTAATTAAAGCCTCAGATGAATGAAATACTTCAGTGATCGAGACATTTCCCTTCATCCTGTGCTTAGCTTTACCTATAGCCAGGACTGCGCGTGTTTTGTCTGCCAGTCTGGTATCGATCCGGCGCCCTCATTCTGCCAAGCCGACTGCGCCCATTGTCCAGATGTAGCGCTCACTAAATGCGGTACCATGCCAGATGAATGGGCTTTCACAACTTTTCAGTTTCAGGGTTCCATGCGATTCATTCGTTGAAGCAGTTTATACTATTATTTAGCCACACTCTTGAGTATTACACTCTTATATGTTTGTCTCTGGAATAAATGAAATTATGACTTGAAACATTTAATTGCTAGTGGAATCTCCAATCGGAATATTCTTATTTATTGCTCTTTTGGATTTATGATAACTATTATTGTTATTTAAATAGTTAATCATCGTCATTGGTTATGTACTTATTCTCTGTAGGTGTATAAATTGCAGTCCTTCTTGTTTAGAATTCTATGAGAATCAGTGTGATCGTACTTTACCACAATAGTTCACCAGTTATCTCTATGACTAGCTGTTCGCACAATAGACGTCTGCCTCTTTGTTTCCATAACTTGTGCCTACCAGGTGCCACAATGTGTGTCTTTATAGGGACGGAAATCTTTTTAAAGCATTTGAAACTTTTGTAGACTTTCCTATTGCATAATAACTTATTTCCAAACTTTCTTCGAAATTCACACCAAACTTTATCACACGAAAGAAATTGTTACTAGAATATAAATTATTTGGTAAACAAATTGTGTTCATTATGTAGCTTACGTTTTCCTTCTAATTTGATCTACCAGAGTATTCCAGTCGTTTCCAGATACAACTAGTTCAAGGAGAAGCTGAAATATTAGGCTCCGCCTTAAACCTTTAGCCTAGCCTACTGCAAAATTAAGAAGACAAACAAAGCAATTACTTAAGAGCTTTTGTGAAATACCTAACCAAAATCGGAAAACTTTTTTAAATTGGTATGAGACTCGATAATTTAGATTTTATGTAACAATAGGTATCAAAGAAATTAAGGGCTGACTCCATGTGACTTTATCTCTACCTAAATTTATTTGATTATGTATGGAAATATAAAATGGTTTGTGTACAAAATACGCACTTACCCGGGTAGTGGATGTCCAGCGTGGACTGGTAAACGCTGTTGATGTGTGTGTGTACAAAAATACTGGGGTTTTCAGAGGCGTCTTGTAGTCGCGCTGTTTTGTGTGTTACAGACTTATGTATCGATACTTCGATACCAAACAAGCCGCAATGAATACAAATTATTTATTGGCCATTACACAAAGGATTGGATTTATGTTTCCTCGGTTCCTTCGTAGAGAATCTGGAGTTTCGCTAATGCGCACGATGAATTATCTTCTACCGATAAGTTGGTAAAACGAGCGCTATAAAAATAGAGTTCTTTGCCAGAATGAATAACGGTGCCATTAGAGATGATGAGGCAATGTTTTATCTGCTTAAAATAAAGTACTCTGCTTAAAATACTCGCTATATTTAGCATTCATTTAGACATTCATCAGCCTCAAGAAGTCCGACGCAGGACATAGAGTTCCCCGAAAAGTGTAATGGGGGTAAGTTATGCAATGGCAGGCGGGGATAGGGTTGGGAATCGCACAGATCGTATTGGTGTTGTGCATAAAAGTCAATATTTTGAGTAAAACATTCTCAGCAAAATGGATTACAACTTTCCGAAAACTAAATTTATCGCAAATCTTACCAATTCTGAAAATCGTGAATATGATGGGAATTACCACCCACCAAAAGCAATATCACACACAAGAGAAATCTTACCCATCGAGGTTACACTATCAGAAATAAAACTACCATCTCAACACCGGGGACCCATCGGACAAAGCTTGATCATAAAATCCATCGCTTCAATCCAGGACGATTTGATCAAAGTTTCGTCCTGAGAGCACTCTTGCGGATTTCTATTTCCTTCGCAAATGTTTCAATGTCTGTAACCGTATCCAATTTCCTCTGCCAGCTTGTTTTTACTTTCCTGATTTCGAAGGAAATACTACTTATTTTTGCTGTAGTCTAGATTTATAGTTAGTTATTGTACTTGTAGCTTAAATATATATAATAATATAATAATATCTATATTATATATAATAATATAATAATATCCCATATTATTATATAATAATAATATGGATCAAATCAATTAGTTATCCGAAATAAAGAGATTTTATTTTATTTTATTTATTATTTATTTATTAAATAGCTGAAACTCTGTGTTGTATGTAACACAGACTTCAGCTATTTAAGCGGTATTTTTACAACTATAATCTAGAGTACCAGCAAAAACAAGTGCTATTTCCTTCATCATCATCAACTATATTAGTCCACTGCTGGATATAGGCCCTCCCCTAATAAGCGCCATTGTCTTCAGCTTCTCGCATCCAGCATCTGCCTGCAGTCTTCGCAGATCGTCATCCCACCTGGCCGGAGGACATCGTTTTCCTACGTTTGCCGAGTCGCGGTCTCACTCAAAAACACGTTTACCCCAGCAGTTGTCGGTTCTTCGTGAGATACGGCTGGCCCACTGCCACTTTAGCTTTCTAATTCTTTGGCTATGTCGATAACTTTGGTTCACTGTCGGATGTATTCGTTACGAATATTATCCTACAGAGAAACTAACCGCGCATAGCTCTTTCCATAGCTCGCTGAGCGACTTTGAACTGGTGGACCTCCCTACCGTGAGTATTATGCCTCAGCTCCGTAGGTCATGACGGGTAGGAGCACTGATTGAAAACTTTCGTTTTCAAGCATTGTGGTATGGATGACGAGAAGATTCGACGTAGTTTTCCAAACGCTGCCCAGCCTAGCTGGATCCTCCTCTAGGCCTCCATCTCGAAATTATTTTTACCTAATTGCAGAATCTGCCCGAGGTATACTGAGAAACGATTTCGAGAAGGTGGCCATGCACTAGGACCGGTCTTGGATCAATGTGGTCATTCATCATGACTTAGGTTTTATCCAAATCATACCAAGACCGATGCATCGCGAGGCTGATCATATCTCTTGACAATTACAAAAAAAGGCACTCATTATTCAAAGAATGTTCTTTGAATAATGAGTGGATTTGTTTTATTTAGTTCGTTCAAAATGGTCTAAATATTTACATTTTTGAACGTTTTTAAATGCAAGTTAATATAAGTAGATAATTATTATAAAGTACCAACTACCACGTACTATTCAAAAAGATTCGAAATTGGAAAAAATGAAGGAACGAAATACAATGGAATGGATCAAGCAAAAGCAAAGGGATCATGTGGCTAGTGCCTGTCATTGATAAGTCCTGAATGAGAAATAAGGGATGCGATCCCTTTGGGAAATCGGGTAGGATAGGATATAACCTAAATCAGAGAAGCCTATTAATTCAAGCTCGGAATTAGAACGGTCCTTAGGTACTCACTCAGACCTTTTAAGTACCTAATCCTTTCTTTAATCCTGCTCTCTTTAGCAAAAATTCTGTGTCTGACATGATTATTTTCGAATAATATTTGAAAATAATTGACCATTATTTATAGATCCTTCTTTGCTGGCAAATAATATCTTGATAACGATATTTTCGACCTTTCGTAAATTACTCAGAGATACAACACTGTATCGAAAATACATATATTATAAACAATGATACGTACATCTTTGAAACCCCGTACTCTGTACCATATTAGAGACACCCCATTGAACCGATCTGATACACTCTTCCGATGTTTTGTTTACGATGGTTCCATCTGGCGATTGGATCTCACCGCTATTTATGCTTGTTCGTATAAATTTCATCGCACCATTCTGTTCTACAGCCATTTCCCTAATTGAATTTGTGTTGTTTTTGCTCTTGTGGAAAATTGGCTTGTTGTGCATCGCAAGAAAAGTGCATGTTGTTTATGTAAGACTGAATTTACGATGCAACTTGGAATGGATGCAGATGTCAGAGTTGTTGCAGATGATGTAACTGGAGATATCTAAGAATACATTGCTTGTTTTTTATTAAGTTCTTGGATCTATATTGTGGGGGGTGATATTTCTTGTTTATTTTAATGAGCAAGAGACTTGCTCTATCATGTTTCTTCAGTTCCCTTGTTAGATTCAGTTGGTCATACTTGTTTACAAAATGTTGTACTTTGATCGTTGTTGTGATGGCACCTAGATAGATCCCTAAAGATGTATTGCTGTTATTTGAATACTCCCACATACATGGGTTACGTTTAATATGCATGCTTTCGCATTAATTAAAATTCTAGTAGGTACATGTAAACGTCGCTTGATGTCTACGGATAGTACGGATATACTCGTACATACATACATACATACCTACATACATTCTCAATGTTTGTAGAGCTTCCCTAAGTAATACAGGATTAGTACATTTCCATCACTTTATTATTCACGGCAGTGTTCGGATAAATTGTTATATAATCATTTGAATATCTAAGGATTTGTTAAAATGTCATCAAAGCAGATAGATCTTCAGAGAATCAATGTATAAATTGCCTGGTATTATTTATTTGCTTGCTTAATTTATTTATGAAGAAAATAAAAATAGGTTTTTGTGATTCCAGGATGAAAACATGATTAATTTTCAATGGCTTATTTCAATTCTAATCTATAAGCTTAATTTTTATCGTAGGCGGTGTGTTAACCTTTTCTTATTTTTTTTCTTGTCTGTACTTCTACTGAAATATTTCAATAAATATCAAAAAACTAACCAAATATTATGCCTAGTATTAGTTACGAGAATTGATGTACTCTTAACTACTCAAAATACAATATTTACAAAAGCATTTATCATTTTACAGTTCAACCAAACCAATGCAGAAGACTCAAATGTTTTCAGTAAAACGTGAGGCATTGTATTTTACGTTCTTTTTACGATGTTCCAAAGGGCAAGCTAGGTGACTGAGAGGTCGGGGAGTGCGTCTTCAGAGTATTTACGCTGCGAGCTGGGTGAGGTGACCTACCCGTGACCCTTGACCCGCAAGCCTGCGACCTACATCGCGACAATCGATACGCACAGAACGACCTCTATCAAACGGATTCGGTACATTGCAGTGCTTATTAGCTGCGTCTGGCGGACGTTAGATAAAACGGGCAGTGTGTGGTTTCCATTTGAATTGTGAAAATAAAGATAGGTATCTATCTATATTTCCAATGGGTTTTCTTCGACGCAACCTTCTTATCTGATCTAATTCGAAAGACCTTATTTTGGGATATTTCTGACAAGTCACACAGACGTTTACATTTTTATGATAGAACCTTTATAAAATTAAGCATCATTGATGGGTTTTCTAGGCTGAAGTAGTTAAAATAATCAGCTTTACATTTTTGAGAGGCTTAGTATTTTAATGAGCTTACAAACGCAGTCAGCGTCTTGGGGACGCTTCCGACTGGTATCGATATGAATGACTTGAAACTACCTGTAGATTGTTTGCAACAGTCTGCAGTTGGCTCAACTGTTTTAATTGTAAATACTAGTTCTATTTGATTGTAATTTCTTTGTTAATAAAGCTTACAAATACTGAATGTAATTTCAATTTTATTTTCAGAAAACAACTCGTATAATAAACGTTTTACCGCAGTGACCGCATTTTCGGCCGACATTTTATTTCTTACATAAAATTTGGGTTCACTGTTATTAACTCAAACTTCCAAGCGATTCATTAACATTTCTGAAAGGTACGATTTTACGAGAAAAATTAACGGAGTTGTTAATCAGCATTAATAAAATTGTATTATTATCACAGTACTTAGTTAGTGGTTAGTTTTGTACCCCTAAATACAAGCTCTGCTTAGCTGGAGGCTACATGATGCTGTGTGAATTGTCCAGCATTATTTATTTATTTAATACAAATATTAAGGAGTCTATCAAAAATTATAAAATATTATCTTTGTACCTAATGCTTCTATAATAAATTTATTGAAAAATCTGTTGGTAAACAAAAATCCAATGCAGGGCTGCTTATCAAAGTACAAAACCCAAAATCTACACTCCCAGATTCCCAAAATAGTATTCCAGATCAATGCACTGTCAAAAAATTAGGAGCATCAACAACGGATTCCGAATTCCTCAAAGATTAGCCAGAACCAATCAATTCTGGGTTCAAAAAACACGAGAACTTTCTGCGTGAGTCATCGACTGATACCGAAAAGCGGTCCAGCAGGTTCATGTTTTCTTGATACACTGTTTTTG
>JAPQVW010000623.1:0-22444 GCA_028535905.1 Quercus berberidifolia | reverse complement strand
TAGGTATAGTGCATTTGCAAATAATACCGTGGGGTGAAGCTGTTCATATTTTATTTGAGTATTTTTTTTATCTTGTCTGTTTTTCACAATAATGTTTGAAGCTATCTAAAGCAGATTGTTTGTATTGTAACACGGGAGCTTCCAGCAGGCGCCAGCTGTTATCTGATAACGTTATTAGGTCGACGCATCTCCATAGGATGCTGTCATAAAATGCTTGAAAACTCATAAAAGAATGTAAGTAGGTACATTAGCTTCATGTAGATTCACTCAAGTACCATGTTTATGTGGTTTTAAAGTAGTTTTAGTCGATGATCTCGTTCAATCAGCCAATAAAAGTGCCTATAATATACATATATAACGTGTATAATATGACAGAGTCCTAAGGAAAACACTTTAGTTGATTAGTAGGTAAATAAATAAATATACCTAAACCAATATTCGCTAGTCTTCGTAATCTATCTATCGATTTGCCACCTACACACAAAATTTGTACTTGTTAAAGGTGGAAAATCGATAATATACCCAAAAAAATCGTGTAAGTTCTATTTTTAATATGAACTTACAGGATTTTTTGGGTATATTTTACTTGTGGAACTGTATTGTAGGTCACATAACTTTTAAATTAATTTAAATATTCAATTAACGCACCGTAGCATTCTATTAGCGTTTAATGAGTTTAATAAGACTCGGTCCGACCGTCGCTCCCTTAATCACAAGCGCGATAAAAATCTCGATTTAATGCATTCCGGAACTGCACTTCTACCGACTTTGAATGGATTAAATAAATAATGCTGGACGATTCACACAGCATCATCTAGCCCCAAGTTAAGTAGAGCTTGTTTTATGGGTACTAGATAACTGGTATAGGTACTTAATACATTATACTATATAGACATATATTTTTTATTATACATACAAAACGACTCAGAACACCCTGACCACATATTTGCAACTATTATTGCATTAAATTTTATGTCATTTTTGTGTCTCTCCACGATGTCATAAAGAATCTGCATTACTTAATAATTACTAACGAATATGAAACACAGAATTAAAACGCTGTTGCAACGTGTAAATCTAAAATTAAAATGATTCAACCCTCAATTGCTAATAGCAACGAGTAATTACCATTTACGTCTGCTAGATCCTGTGATAGCTAATTTATAAAAGGGTTAAGGCCAAACAAAAAGGTTGGCCATTCAAGATGGCCGTCAGCATACGTTCGGAAATGTAATTGACAAGAGAACGAGTCGGGTTTGTCGGGCCGAGATAAACTGTTTTAATGGTTATTTATGCACCGGCATTCGCTTAAATGGTACCTGAATTAAATGCTTTGCTGTCACCGCGGTTTTTGCTGACTTAACATTGGTTACTGACGTTAAGGAACGGAAAAGGAGTTTTCATATCTAAGTACCTACCTATAGATAAATTACATTAATCGTGCGCTAAGTTCGTTCAATGATGCCAAGTTTCTTGTTTTTCTAGTCTTTACCTAAGTTGTAAGCAATTAAAACCACAACAGTTTCAAAGCGAGCACAGATTAAAAGTAATTACATCCAAAGCCGATGATAAAATGACCCATATCACATTCCATTCCATCTTCACATCATTAATCGAATCTCGAATCACAGCCTCAACTACATAGGAGCAATGCTTTCGATACTATCCGAAACGATTGACAGACGAATCGCTACCAACTTAGGGTTGAAATTTGTCTGACTAAAAAGTATATAGTCGGAGATTCTACGTAGGTTTGTATAATCTGTGAGTCGAATTAGCCGGGGCAATAAATTAATATAGCATCGATTTATCGAGAGAAGAATGATTGAGGGCTTTAACGTCGAGTTTGGTTTATTTTTTTAGGCTTTTAAGCAAGATGGGTTCAATTAAAATGCTAAACTCAGACTTGATTCCGTTTAGATTTACTTTTAAAATACCAACTCCTTTTTTAGAGTAACTTCAGAGTAAAATTTTGAAATCCAGTTTCATGCAAAATTTAATAAGTAGACGTGGTTTTCAAAATTTCTCTAATGGATGAATAGGAAATGAACAACATCTAATAGTTCGTAAAAATTGGGAATCGAACCCGGAATCTGTCTAATTGGGTTACATTCCTCACGCCCTATGGAGCCTCCTTGCTAGAACGAGATCGTGATACAACTGACCTCATCGCTCCTCTAGATGACTATGCCATTTTCTGAAGAACAGTTTTTAGGTGCTCGGTTTCGGAGAAGTTTCGAAGGTTTTAATTAAGTTGATAGTTAAAGTTTAAAAAAGCTTTTCCATACTGGGTTTTCGGGCAACAAAGTGAAACACTTTCGTAATATACCTAAATTAAAAAATAAATTAGGTATGTTACGTACCCATTACACACGCTCTACTTACTTTGGGGTTAGATGATGCTGTGTAGATTGTCCAGCAATATAATATAAATGAAGTACCTTTATTAATGTTTATTTAAAAAGAAATCAAATAATAATATTGGTGGACAATCCACATCATCTAGCCCCAAACTAAGCAGAGCTTGTGTTATGGGTACTAGATAACTGATATACTTAATACAATATATTAAACATAATTAACTCTATCTGTTATCTCTTCATGACTAAACGGACGGACAACGGATCTTGACGAAAATGGGCTAGGAGAAAGATTGTAGGGGAAGGACACATCTACGTTTAGATCTACAGATAACGCACAAATCTACGGCAAGAAACTAGCTCTACATAATTCGGTATACAGCTGTAGAGTTGCCACAGAATAAACAACATCTTGAACAGGGTCGACGTACTTCGGTGCAACAGTATTGTGTTATCTGTGGCTGTAATAAAATAAAACGATCGAGAGCGCGCGCGCATCGCCGCGGTAATCGCCTTTGATCTTACGATAGCGAATTGAAGCAACATCATCAGTAGATTTGTTACCACTGACTGTTATACAGAGTGAATCGAATTGTTTTATCGACTCAATCGAGCCCAGTACCAACCTAACCATGAGCTTTTCTATTTCTTCCTGAACAGTTTTGTCTCAAATACGTTTTTCTTTGCAAATTCATGTTTTTCAAGACTTTTTAAATCGTTTACCGTCGGTTTTTCATGCGTTTCATTTAAGTTCAGGACATGGAACGACTCAGCAAACACTGCAGTCTAAAAAATCGATTTTGCAAGATCGCTAACTTACTACTTACATTTTCATAAAACAGATGCGTTTTAAGACCTGCCAAAGTAAAATAAAAGAAACGTCCATTTAGCTGATTAAACTGCACATCGACAGTCGATTAGCGAAGGTCGTTGCACGGTAAAGGCACGCATCAGCGGCGATCGCTTTGATCTCGTCGATGCAGCCCGCCTGCGCCTGCGACGGTGGCAGGCACGTTACCACACTCCATGCAAACGTAGTTTTATTATTTTATAATAAAACTTTTAGGTCTATCCGTCGTCTGTGAGGTTCCAATCTAAACTCGAATCTGTAAATAGTACTGGACGTTGTCATACACCATCAATCACCTGGCCCCATATTAGTAAGCACTTGTATTATGGGAAGAGCAAAAAGAATTGGCAAAGAAGAAGGAACAACGTTTGTATTCAGCCCGCACCGTTCTGTAGTTTAGTCGTTATTTATAACTATAAAGGAATTTTATTGATAACGCGCTCTACTTCAGTTATTATTGGCGACAGTCGACTTTGATAAATTATTATTTGTTACTGGTAGTTATAATTACGTTTATTAATTATCAATATAAAATTAAAATTTATGATCGTTACCTAGTTACCCAATTAAAAGCTCCTGCAATTATAATTCCTTCCTTTAAGTGACTTTAAAATGTTGCTAAGCCATCATTGAGTCAACCTGATTATGGGAAAGTCATTTAGAAACAATAAAATCACAATAAAGAACTTCTTGGTCGCTCTGACTCAGGGCGAGTGCAATCAAGCATTTTATTACCTCTCATTAAGGTTTGTAAACGCAATAAAAATGCAATTTCGATATTTTTACGAGACGAACCCAAGCGGGAGTCAAGAAGAATGTGCTCTTGTATTGATAACTTGTGTTAAGGGTAAAGAAAAAGAAACAAGGTTACTATTACAAAAGAAGAAACAATGTTTGTGTTAAGGGAATGCAACGTTGGTGTTCTTCCAACACAAACTAGGTTCGTAGTTAACCCGCTTATATTCATAATGAATTCTTCAAACTACTATAGTTTATATAGTAAAATCAATAATTTATAATAAGATGTTGAACAATTCTACATTGTCATCTTTCAGAAATGCTCTGCTTTTTACACCTAAAACGCCCTTGGAATTGTTTTTTTTTTAATTTTCTCGTTATATGTGCGTTATATTATAATTTATAATATAAATAATAATTTCAAGTTCTCACGTTTATGTTCACGAAATCCCTAGACAAAAGACCAAAACTCGTTTATTTGCCCCCGAAATTGTATTATAGGTAATAAACACCTACAGCTGCGTTACGATTATTCATCGGATGGAGCCCGCGGCTGGGAATGTGGTGCGGCGCCCGCGCAACCAAAAAACGAACGATCGACGCCTTAGACAAATGGCTACTGAATTGACACGAATTTTCTTTAATATCGTGATATGGATAGGAACGAGTATTTGGATTTGATTTTGGATATTTGGACACAAATACAATAAAAAGAATTAAATAAACAAAACGGAAAACAGAACATGTTTAAGATGGAAGTACGAGTAAGTGACACAAAAAGGTGGTAGTAGAAATAAGGTGGCTCTGCCTGCATGATCCTGCACCGAAATAGGGAATATTAAAACTTATATAATCAGATGCAAATAGGCAAGGCAAAGCAAAGTGAAGTTTTATATAGGTATAAAACTTCTACTGCAACTAACCTAAACGAAGTTTTTAAGAAACAATCACTGAAAGTTTTGCCTATCCGGTGTGTCTTTGTAGTTGTATCGATTAGAGGAATACTTCTGGTTTCTTGAGTTCTACTATTCGTTTTCGCCTTGAATTACCGTTTGTCTCGCGCGGGGCGGCCGCAGCCGCGGGCTTCACAAATTGCCTCTAATTACCCAGGTAGGCGG
This sequence comes from Quercus berberidifolia, assembly GCA_028535905.1. NCBI lineage: Eukaryota > Viridiplantae > Streptophyta > Magnoliopsida > Fagales > Fagaceae > Quercus > Quercus berberidifolia. Next base: position 17,378 of record JAPQVW010000623.1, on the reverse strand, counting down.
CCACAAAGAACTCGCCTTCATACTTTTTACAGTACCAACGTATTAAAAACACCGCTCTGATGTACCATAAAATATGATTTTGAATTTATTTTTAGGAGGTACATATTCCTTTTATTTCTTTGGTAGGTATGGTTTTTTATGTAGATATGTAAGTTAAGTATCTTTTTTATTCATCAATTATCAATATCAACTATCTTTTTGTTTCATTGCTCTAAGTAATAAATATGCAGGAACGTAATAATCAATTTGCAAAATTTATTTTAAATCATTGTGTCAATCTTTAAAATCTCGTAGACGCCACTTTGACGTTTAATGGTTGACTCTGTTCAACGTTTTTATCGTATTTTATGAATAATCAACTGTTTTTCACTGTGAAAGAAAATGATAACTGCATCAGAACAACCTCTTGATAACGAAATATAAATAATCGGTAATGCCAAGAGATATTGATAAGGAAAAACCTTTTTTTGTGGAATCGGCTGTCAAGTGCATCTAGCTCGATGGAACGCGATCATGATGCTATTTTAGGGGCCCATTAAAATTACTAACAATCAAACTCATTTATAGTTACGTTTAAAACTACAAGATTACCCAAAAACTACACAATAGCATTGCAACGGAAGTCTTCAAAGCTGACTTGTTTTACCAAAGACATCAATAAGCTTTGTTCTGTGAAAAAGCCCCGACGTAATCTGCCTCGACCGACACAACCTCGTACCTGAGCTAATGATAGGGTAGGGCTTCTCAATAACACATTAGAGTAAGGTACCTGGGACCCGAACGCGGGTAATTATGACATAAGGAAAACGAAAAAAAATATTGGTCTAGTTTTAACCTATGACACCAATTCCACCAATCCTTAAGTAAACTTAGGTACTAGTGTTTTTTTTTTTCAGTTTGACGTAACCAATCTGTTTTGTGAGCTATTGGCACCGTGTTTTGTTTTTACTTTTTAATGATTTTTACTACTTCAATACACTTTAAGTGATACAAATTTGAAAAGTACTAGTCGGTCATACGTAACGGGCAAGGAGCGTCTCGCTTATTTTACACTTGAGCGTCTCCTATAAAGTAGAATAGCTTTGATAAAACTTATGAATTCCGTAAATTATGAGATTTTTATTTCCCAGGATGTTAAAAAACAGGAACTCGAAGTCGCTTCTTAGTTTTTTTCGAAACAATCCCTTGTGTAGTAGTTTTGTAATCTTACGTAGGTGGTACCGGAATTTGACACCGTCATATAACAGAAAACAGTGTCTATACAAATAAAGTACCTTGTAAAAGAGTTATCTTTACCCTACATTCATTTTAGCTACGCAACGTTTTATCTCGTTTTATATTTTTACTGTTTTATTGTCCTGATAACAGTTTACAACCTTTTAGGCAATCGATTCTTTGGGAAAGGTTTCATTTTATTTTAGTACTAAATAACACTTTTTATGGTCTGTGTCTATTCATTACCTTTTTACCAGAAAGCTTTCATAATTTCTCTTCATAGTTTACCAACTACACAAAGTACCCTGTAATAGAGATTTCAAAGTGATTCTGTGTTAGATAAGAGATGGACAGGACTAGTGACTTCTTCAGCACATACCTGCCTAGTGCCTAACTAGGTAGGTACCTAATATCGTCGCTAATAGCGATAAGGCCGCATTTGTACTTCGTCTTATCGTAACATTTATTTCTGTACTGTTTTCTGTGTTTGTGAGGTACAATAAAGTATTACTCTATCTATCTATCGTCTTCGTCAGGCAATACATAAATAACATTTAATTTTGTCCTGCAAAAGGTAGATCCTGGTATAGATCTTGGTCAAAGGTCTAGAATTAATCCTTCTTATCTCTTATGGCCTTATCCATCGCGCTTAACTATTTGTATTCTTTGAACCGGAAGTAGCACTTTCAGGCTAGTAGATAGAGGGCAGTGTGGTCAGAAGGTGCCACAAATTGAGCCATTACCACCTCTCCTAAGAGCAGTCTTTGTTAACCTTGGTTCGAGTGTTTACTTTAATTTTACAACTTTTAAAAATAGTGTGAAATGGCGGTTTTGTTTACACATCGCTTCTCTTTCCAAAAACCAAGTACCAACATAATATACTGATACATATATATTATGTGCCTTTATAGCTGCACATTTTCAACTACTTTTCTTAGGGCTGTTATAGAACGGAGTACCAAAGACGTTACTGTATACATACACGGATCAAAAGTAAATATTTATCTTTTGACTGTTTTGCCTTGTTTTCCATTTTTCTGTAGAGTGCAATCCTTGGAGATTAAATAATTTTATTTGTGCGCAATTTGCGTTCACATAATGTTCCTCTCTTCGTTCGATCAATGAATTTTTCACCGGAATGAAGAAATTAAGCGATAGCTGTCAAAATGATTTACTCTACATAAATACTAGAGGTTTGCTGCCAAGAGTTGTCCCAGATATATCTTTAATTGCCGAGGGGAATGACCTCACATCAGATAGAACTTCGTGAATGGAGCATCCTACGAATCTGATCTAGGCCTTAATACACTAAACACCACTACAAAAGCTCAAATTAAACCCTATTCCTCAGTATTAGAGCCTTCACAAGTAGTATAAACAAGTATGTAGATCCAGGAGTGATTGTAAACGTAAGCTCATTGTGAGCTCTACGTGTTGGAAATAAGAGCACGTATTTTGAGTTTTTGCCAAAATTGTGGTTCCCAGACATTTTTGGGAAAGGATGTTACTTTGGAACGTGACTTCTTACAATGCTAGAAGTTGGAGAGAAACTACAAATAACGGTCTTTATTCTGGCAGATAAGGTTTTAAGTACTAGTTGGCTTTATGTGAACTTCGATCGGAGTCCTGTTAAAGTGTGTTTTCTTTTATTCAAAAGGTAGAAAAATTAACGATCTACAAAACAGTGTCCGTAGCATTTTCATGTACTTCACACTTGATCCAGAAAGAATACTTTTGCGCTGCACGCTTTAATGTAAACCACCAACCCAATAAAATTCTCATAAAATAACGGAGAAATGCTAATGCAGCACGATGCTCAACCTCTTAAGGTAAATTACATTGATAACGCCAATAACATTAATATCATGGTTATTCATGAGCTTGATAAAATGCTGATTGCGACTTAAGAACCTAATTAGCAGCATTATGGAAAATAAGAAAATGAGTAAGGGTAGATAATAAGTATTATAATGCAGCCTTATAATCAACCTTTCGTTTTTTACTAATGTACAATGTAGGAGAGTCTAAGTAGAGTCAACCCTGGTGCCTAGTTTGTCGCTATGTACAAAAGAAAATCTAGTTTTTGACGTGTACGTGGTTATTTGAACCGGACCTAATGTAATCATATGAAAGACCTACATATATTCTCGTCACCACGGCGACGAGTCAGTACGGTGGCGTCCCGTTCCCATTAAAAATGACTGATGCAATTCATACTTTCTAAAACAAATAGAAACTCCTCGTTACGCTAATTAGCCAACTAGCATACCATTTGTCTAGACCCATTATCGCATCGTAAAGGCAAGGATATATCAGATGTGAAGCCAAAGCGATGCCGAGCAATAGCCAGCATTACGTGATATACATCGGCACTTAAGGCGATAAGGATAACGGATATAAATAAAAATAACGTTGCGTTGTTTGCGGCTGTAAAGATACCGTTATCAATTGGCGGTAGTTATTGATAGTGGTCCATGGGTTAACACTTTCGGCACTTTTAAGTGGGTAAACAAAAATATGGAAAAAACTATTTGAATATTCAGACACAAACTAATAAATAAATCGATAGAAACTTAGCACTGAGTCCTCAAAAAAAGAATCACATGACCTATTTTCGAAAAAAAACTTGACGTAAGAATTTATTCCTCTTCACTACCTAGGAGTAATCACACAATCCTGTACATATCATAAAGATCACATTCTTTTATCACACACTGTATAATAGAGTCAGGATAAATAGTTTGACATTTAATACGATGACTTCATAAAACTGAAGCAGGTTCCTCAGCCTTAGATACGGGATCGAGGCGGCCGGCGGCGGCGGCGCCTTTGACGCTGATAATGGCTTATCAGTCACGTCTGTCGCTCGCCCACACGCCGCCGTATACACGAGCCCGGCCTTTTCAGGATTTATATTTTGCCTAAACTTTTTATAGATATTGAATTTTTATTTTATTTGTTTACGTAGTGCGGAAAATTTAATGTAGAGTCGGGTCGGTATTTCAAAATACCTTCAGTGATTTTTTATTTTGGAGTAGACGAATACCATAGAATTTTTAGTTTTTATATCCTTGTTGGTGATGTTATATCTATATATAATGATATACATATATGGATGGATAGTAGATGAAAGCTTTTTTAAATATGCTCTACATACGGGTTGAATAAATTAATAATAGGTAGAGCTATGCTCAATTTAACATCTTTTGCTAGTTGTTATTCCCACGAATTTAATCCGACGATATCCGTAATTTATCAATATTACCCATCTACCACTCCCTAACTGTATGAAAAAAAAAACAATCGCAATTTCTGCAGGCTCATCAAAGAGATATCGTTGACAATTGTATGAAAACTGCCGTGAATTGGGTTCGCATTCCTCTGACAAGACAATGGCACAATAGTAGACAGTCAATGGGATCCGAAGCTATCGCTCCCTAGTCGGGTGCATTACAAATCCCTTTTACAAACCATAAAATCTATTCAACTGGCCGTCGTTATTCATTTCGCCCTTCAACAGGGGTGTTCTGACATGTTATACTGCTTTTTTTTGGTCAGGAATATTGATTATGCGTTTATGTTTAAGGGGGTAGGTACTGTTTTGTTGTTCAGTAACTACGGGAAACTTAAAAGAGTGAGTCAGATGACGACTACAAACAGGTAGAGTCTTCTTAAAGTATTACCCACTTTAAAAGTTTTTGGTGCCTATTAAGTGGACGCTGAAAGTTCATGCTTATTGAAATATTCCCTTACCGCTTCTGCAGCTTCTTTCTGATCCTTATGTCCAAGAAGGTTCGGCATAGCGGTCCAGTTGTACCCCAGGTCCTGGCACAGAGGCAGCTGGATCCTCTCGCATTTTTCACCTTCAGCCTCCTCCTGGTCCGCAGCTACCAGCAGCGCTCCCAGCAAAACAAACCACAAAATCCGAACCATTGTACATAAACCACCAGATATCAATCACAGCCGAAGATCATGACATGTCATGTTCAATCCAATAGATCACAAATGCACAGTCGTAAACCACAGAGAAATCGTAATCATATTTTTAAAGTTTTAAAACGAGAACGCGCGTGTTTATCCCTCAACGGCTTGGAGCAGACTGATTCAAATTTCGAATTCGAAGTCCGAGCGCGATCGCGGCGCGCGGCAGCTCAAAGGGAAACGAAACCGGTCGACCGGTGCCGAAGTGCCGGTCCCGACTCTACTGCATGTGTTCCGATAAAAGGTCTCAACGCATGAACAGGGCATTATGAAGAAAGAAAAAAAGGAAAGGGCCTAATTCGTGTACGGCTCACTGCAATCAGTGGGAGTAATTTAATCCATCTCTTTCTGAAAGGGCCGCCAGAGAGGGACGGAAGTACAATGAAGAACGTATAAAATTAAGTGTATCTCCCATGGCTGCGTTTTATTTTACGAAATTGCTGCAATAAAAGTGTTGGGTAATTGAGAGGTTCTGGAATATTACCTTACAGTCTGCTATTACTATAGCGTTGCATCTTCATGAGGAATATCATTTTGATGTAGCTTAGACTATCCAATATGTGGTGGATAGAGCTCAACTCTACATTACCTTTTACTGTGACTATCAAAAGTGTAGAGGGAATAATTGACCTACCGCTTGTTAATTTTTTTATTTTTCTTGATTAAATGAAATTAAAATTAACGAAAATTCTTCTGATTAAATGAAAATTCTATAGGCATTAAAGAAGAAATATTAATATTTCTTCTTTAATGCCTATAGAATCATTATGAATGTAAGCGGGTTAGCTACGAACTTAGTTTGTGTTGGAAGAATACCAACGTTTCATCCCTTAACGAGGACTTATTCAGGGTGAGTGTAGTTCCAGCTGCGCTTGCGACGACGCGGCGACGACCCTGGTCAAGATACAGTGCAATTTGATTGTAAGTTTCACAAGTTACAATAAAAAACACTGCATCTTGTTATAAAAGGGCTCTAAATTTCATTTCTACATACTTATTGCAAACTAGAAGTCCAATTATGTTATAGATGGAAGTGGAACTTGCGATGGGACAAAGTAGGTCTCCCTAATTTCAGGCTCTATCCGGTCTCCTTGAATCATTATACATGTATTAATAATATCTACAGAGAGGTACTTTCTATTTGTCGCGTGTCGCCTACAGGGCGGCCTCCGTCACGACACATCGTCATTTGCAGCATATGAAAGAGATACGGCGTTCGCTTTATCTCCACCATCCAAGCAGAATACACAATTAGCCCTTCATTACATCACTCAAATAACACCTTTGATACCATAAAACCTTCCAATCAAACTTCAACCCAAGGTTTTCCACTATAGAGTCGACAACGGAATATCTGTGAAAAAAGCACCAAGAATTGATACAGCAATACCTCCCAAACAAAAATCAACTTCAATTACTTCCTATACAGTCTATAATGCAACTGCGTATAACCGAATCCAAAGGGACTTTAAGCTGGTCCGCCACTGTAAGAGAAAACCTTTGATATTGAAAGGAAGGTGGAGGCCTGCCTACGCTGGTTGTTGGTGGTGAATAGTTGCATTGTGCGAGCGGGATGGAAGGCCTGTCAAAGGCACCGCGCACGGTGCGCGTATAGCCGGACGCTGAAGGAATGCCTAATTAAGGACGCATGCGTGGACTACGGGCGAGGTGCGCGCGCGCACTTATAGCGAATAGCGGATACTTACTCTTTCGACTCAGCGACCTGAAGTGGATCTGAGCCTCTGACACAAGACTTCTTCAGGCATCTCGGTTGTCTCGCTCGATGCAACGAGTAGCGCCGAGCACACGGAGATGGGCTTCCACTTCGTCAATCCAGTAACTAGGAATAATAGGTATCAACAATACTCTGTAGAATAAATAAAATAAATAAAAATAGCCTTTATTCACTGACCATGTACATGTATAAAATAGTAGCTGAAATTCTTCAGCAATCAGTCAGACATAGGCTCCCCTAGTTTTTTCCACTCATCTCTGTCACGAGCTAGTCGTCTCCATCCTTTTGGTAGGTCATCTTCCCATCTCTTGATTTGACTCTGTAGAATAGTGATTTGGATCTGTAGATGATAATGATCGCCTAGACAGATGAATGTAAGCACAGATGAAAATGGAGCTCTACATCAATGAAGGTTTCAAAAGGTTCCTCTTTTCTTTGGAAACCGTCATTGCTTCTTCCGTCTTTTTGTATCTAATACAAAATGTAGAGCTCCATTTTATTCGCAAAACATCCATACTAATAATACCATAAAAGCGAAAGTTTAAGTCTGTCTGTCTATCAGTTACCTTTTCATGTCTAAACGGCTGAACGGATCTCAATGAAATTTGGCAGGGTGGCAAACGGTAGACCGGGGACAGATATAGGCTAAAGCACGTGCGAAGCCAAGAGTCAGAAACTAGTTTTCATATAGGTTGAGGAATAATAATGAACACACACATCATACCAAAGGATCAATGCCGATCGAAAAATGTTCTCGTATAGGCCAACTTTTTTTACTATTACTATCACATTATATTGTACCTAGAGTCAGTTAAATATAAAACCTAATCTGCCAAATCCCCCATAGACCACGCCTTAAATAGTTGAGTCATCAGTCATCATCATCACAGAAGCCGTTTATCTTAACAGCCTGTAGAACTACACTTAAGGCTTCCCATAACATCCCAACGTCTGCCAACATACCTATAGCTGACTAACCACCTTGAATTCTCTACCATTCTGACCACACCACAACACACACTGTGGAATCGTAATTAAAACGTCAGATACGGCTCGTACCGTGCGCCTGCGCCGGCACAGCGAGCTTTATCAATTGCACCAACATTATAGCACCAATTAAAAGGAATTGTAGAAAACTATGAGCTTCCGACAAAGCAAATGTGAACTTGAAGAGTACATCTATATCTATATCTACAACTATAAGGACAATATTATCAGTTGGTTCTTTAAGCTTTAAGGCAACTGTGTGTTGTTTTTAATTTACTTTTAATACCTGTACCGGTCTACATTGATTACGTCTAAGTATAAAAATTGTGAGAGAAAGACTTTACATTCCTCAAAAAGAAAGCTCTACTCTTTTCATGTCAGAAGTTCAAGACCTTAGTATGCTCTATCATTAGTTATGGAGCTCCAGCTCCATGGTCATTCTCCTATCTATCCAAGTTCCTGACATCCTAGAGGTTAAGCAATAAGACCGCTTGTTAGATCTATTCTGTGCCTAGTGTTACATGTTTCATGCTTATTTATGCTGACTATTGAAATTTAGCATGGGGATAGATGGTAATCCAGGGATCGACATAGGCTACTTGTTATTCTGGATATGGGCGTGCGAAGCCGCGGGTGACACTTTATATTATACAAAGAACAAAACAGATTGCTGAGCTCCAAAAGTTGCAAACCGTAAATGGAGCTGGGCTGTTCATGTCTACCACATGCCTGAAGACCTGTGGGCCAAGATAACCAGTGGAATCCCGAAAGCGTGAAGCGCCGTGGCAGACCGAGGAAGCGATGGCGTGACGAACTGGACACCTATAACAGTACTTGGGTCCTGTTGACTCAGGATCGAGATGCGTGGAGGGACCACCGTGGGGAGGTCTTTTTCCAGCAGTGGAACACATCAGGCTAATTGTAAATGTAACAAAATAGTAACTATAACAAAAATAATAATGAATGTACAATATATGCCTTATCGCTAAAAGAGGTTTCTCCCCGACTATCGCTTATACTTCCCCAGGCAACAACCTTATAAAATATCTAGATAGGATAGAATACTTTTTTTTTGCTGTAGGTTTCTACACCGAACATTAAAATATTAATTTAAAAGACATAGATAAAACTTATAGATACAAATCTTTCTTCATAACCATTTCGTCGCAAGATATCAATGGCATAAATCAATGAATATGCATGCCCGCGCGTCGCGATCACATCAACATCTTCGTCAAAGCGCCGCGCATAGGGTTACCAGATGTCAGGATTTTTCGGTATTTGTCAGGATTTTTGGGCATTGGTCAGGATTCCGGGGATTTTTAGAAAATGTCAGAGTCTTAGGTGAAATACGAAATAAGTTAAGTATTGTAGTTACCTATACAAATCAGCACAATTTGTGTAAACTCTTTTAATCTAAGTACAAAAAATTATGTCTTTCAAAGAGCTGCTGTGTGCAAAATATTCATTTTAAAATGCGGCTCAATATTAATCTACACAATTTTTGCTCGCTGCTAAAATGTCTATATATTTCTACAGAAATCAGATTTTTTGTCAGGATTTTCCCGTGAGTCATCTGGTAACCCTAGCCGCGCAGGCGCAAAGATATTCTGCGCACTCTGCGCAGTGCCATAATAGCGCATTGTGCACAAACATGATACTAAACGACTGCATGAATATGTTTTGTATTCAGTGTGGGCGGCTTGACTTTCCTAGATGTTAGAATGATAGATTTAAGATTCTATAGCGGAGCTAAAATACTCAAACTAAGTACTTAAAGGTAAATAGTTTATAGCTTGTGCCAGCGGCTTTACTCGCGCTTTTCCGGGATAAAAAGTATCCTTTGTCCGTCCCCGGGATACCGTCTATCTCCCTGACAAATGACTGTTCATTAAAATCCGTTCCGCCGTTGAGGTGTGAAAAACAGACAGAAACAGACAGAATTACTTTCCAATTTATAATATTTGCAAACGTAGAGACGCAGATTATTTGAAAGCTTTAAGTAATAAGCTCTTTAATGATGACATTCAATTTCTTGCCATTTACAAATTACATGTAAAACAAACTCTAAAAACTTACAAAAATACGTACGTACGTAGTGTACGGGAGAAAATGGTGTACAAATGCATAATTTTCATACAAAAGATATTAACGCGCGCAGTGTAAATTTTTCTATTGTATTATGTGCAAGGACGAATTTTTCAGTTTTCATTTTATTTCACATAGGTGCTTGTGCTAAAGTGAGAAGGTAATATACCTATTGATTGGTCTACTTATTACCCATTACCAGCCTTTACCTACAACAGCTTATAGCACGGATGTAGAGTCGTGCATAACGATGGGAGTCCTCAGCATAAAAATCTGTTTACTAGTCTATAAATACAATGTTTCTTTGAGTATGAGGGAACCTGTGTTTTGGAACTCCATTTGGAATAACATCGACAAAGAAGAGTGAAATAGATTTAATTTCAAAATCTATTTGGTGGCATAAGCAGCGTTCATCAAACTTATTTGTGCGGGAGCCGCAATTACCGCGTGACAAGCGAGCCGCGCTGGGTCGCAGACGCAATTAAACGAATTTGCCATCGCAACGCAAAAACAACGATCGCTCTACGGATGGCAGGTGACCACACGTTATGTTTTATAATGTATTCAAAAATGGTAAGTTCTTGAAAGCTTTGTAAGGTTTCTTCACTAAGAGTGGAGTTTTTAATATTGATTGTGAGAATTTTAGTACTTATAAGTAGAAAATTTCATAGTAGAGGTGTCGAATAAGAAAGACAAAATAATCGACGCCGCCATACCATGCCATCTTTTTATTTGTCTCAGTTCATTGAAATAAAACCAACATGCCTAGTCTCTGTCAAAAAGCACACTTTGTTTAATGTTTTCACTAAATGTCGGCCTGTGTATCGAACCACGGTCACCCCACAAACGGCTATCATTTGAGCGGAATGCCGGCCGCAAAGCGTCGCTCAATAAAAACGATGATGCGGCCCGCAAAAACACAACTATGGAAGAAAACTGCCCAAACTCGGCGCATTCGGTATTCCATGGTACCCTGCCGTTGCATGCCGCTTTGGGCTAATTTTGCCGGCATTCAGCTGGGAAGGGACGTGGATGGTTAACTGTAATTGATGGGATATTTTTGGCTTTCTTCGAGCGTTTTTGTTTGCTTCGTTGAACTAATTTATTTAGAGTTCTTCTAGAATCTAAGAATGGAAAAATTGAAACTCAGTCATACTCAGCTGCATCAGATGCTTTTTGGTACCTATACTTGAGCCATCTCAAAATATAATGTTTGTAAACAACCCACAATACAATAAATACTCCGTTTTTTTATGTTAAAATGTTGGATACTTATTATAATAGATAATACATAAAATACTAAGTTAATACATAAAATACATTGCTCGAGTAAAGGCACCATATACCACCTTACCAATTGACTCTCTGGACGATGACCGCCGCTTTCTGTCAGACAATACAATACAGAACGCTTTATTACATACCAAGAAAAAAATACAGGAAAAGAGCGATAACAATGTTGCACAATGGCGGCCTTATAGCTAGAGCTGCAGCAGCTAATATTCGCTTTATCAGTAAGACAAGTTACTAAAATGTAGAGGTATAAACACCTAACATCCTAGTGACGACTGTAGTAGGTCACCTGTACGTGTACCCTACTCTCCCGAGGTAACCAAACGATTTTTTTGAGTTAGGTATCCTGTAACCACAATCACCGCAACGCGGTGGAAGCTAAACTTAGAATACCTACCTACCTACCTGATTTCCATATTTTTGAGTTCAGTTGATGAATAGTCTCAATAATGCTTCGTAGCTCATCTCGCTTCATACAAAAGAACATGTTTCTCCTAGATGTACATGACGACAAAGGATGCGCGGCGCCCCGCAGCGAGTCGGTAGGTGTTAATGCAGCCTCCCACTGCGCGTGCATGTCTTGGACACAGGAGTGACGTGGAGAAGCTATAGATTTTTTTTTCATTCAAGTTGTTTTCGTGACCGTTGAGCACCTACCTAAATTAACTTACGACAGTGAAACTTGAAGCTTATTATAATGTATAGCTTCTCAATTTTACGTTGCATTGCATTGTATCATGGGTTGTGTGGGAAAGTAAAGTTATAATTTTGGTACAGAAATCATCGAGAGATATTAGTCAAATTCAAGTTGTGTACCAGCCGTACAGAACTCCTCTAAATAATAGGAAAAGTGAGTAGCTTTTCATTTATGGTCCTTTACCAAAAACACGAATATATTATAACGATAAACCTAAAAAAAATGGCAAGTGGCTGAAAAATACCTAAAAGAATTGAAAATACCTTGAATTGTTATTTCATGCTTTAATAGAGATTTATAGCTTGATACACAATGTCTTCTCCACGCATTTCTCCGCGTCATGCGAGCAACCCGACATGTTTCACTTTGTGATTCAAATAGTGCAGATGGCGCCGCGCGACATCGTGTACACTGCATTATTCATTCCAGTGGCACTCATCGATGACAGGATACATGTCGTCGAGATGAGATTGGAAGAATAGGAATTCCTTCACCTTTCTCAACAAACGTTGCTGTTATAAGGGCCGAAGCTGTGAGCCACTTGGGTAGCTCAAGATTCTACAATTATACTTATGCACAGTCCCTGAAACTCTAAAACATGTATGAATTTATTTGAAATTTTCGCAACGAGGGCGCCGAGAAAGCTAATTTAAGAATTGACTGTATGAAATCGTATGAAACCTGTATGTAGTATAAATACGAATACGAGTCGTACAAATCGTCGTGTTTCATAAGTTTTATACAAAATAAATCACAGATATTTTTATTATACATAGAAAATACCAAGAATACCGAAAAAATATCTGCAGATCATACAAATATTTGTCCCGAGACGGGAATTGAACTTGCAACCTCCTGAGTCGCCGGTGGACCTTTTGACTTGTCTGAGTGCTTATTTTGTAAGGAAAAAAATTATTGATTTTTTTAAGCCTTTTTTCTTACATCTAGCTTATTCATCATCATCATCATCATCAACCTATATTAGTCCACTGTCCACTGCTGGACATAGGCCTCCTCTAATGAGCGCCAAAGCGCCCTGTCTTCAGCTTGCCGCATCCAGCATCTGCCTGCAGTCTTTCGCAGATCGTCATCCCACCTGGCCGGAGGGCGTCCTACACTACGTTTGCCGAGTCGCGGTCACCACTCAAGAACACGTTTACCCCAGCGGTTGTCGGTTCTTCTACTAACTAGCTTATTAGGTTTTGTTATATAAATAAATAAAAAATTAAAACCAGTTATTTCAGACCTACAATAATTGATCCATATAATAATAAACAAAGTCCTCTTGTTGTCTCAAATACCCGCAATGGGTAAGAACACTAAGAACCTATCGCGGCAATTGTCTCTCATGACCACCTGTTGTTCACAAAGTCCTATCTATTCCGAACGAATGCCTGTAACATTAACATGCTAATCGCCGCTTTAACACCACAATGCCGTTTTACCACGACAATGCTTTTGAACGTCTCCTTGTGTGAGATTCGACATTCTGCTAAAATGTTTTCAAACTGAGGATCGTAAAATGGAAGTATTAGGGCTTTGCCACACGGGTTTTGCCAGAATAGAATAGAAAATACTTTATTGCGCACTTAAATGAAATGAAATGAACAACAAAACACCTTTAAAACTATGTTACAATTGGCGGTCTTATCTCGCAATAGCTATTTCTACCAGACAACCTTGAATGACCAGGCCGTATCATTAGGTATATTCTATTTATTGAGCGCGATATTAACGCAGTACTTAGGTCTCACCGACTGATCTACATAATGTCTGTTTTTATATTACTTCGCCGGTAGTTTTTCGGCCATAGGAACATTAGGAAATTTACTGCTTGACTAATAAGCAATTTAACTTCCTAAGTTTAAAAAATAACATTAGGCAATTCAAGTTTAGGCATAGCTTCCATTACACGCGCGCGATTGTTGTGTACATTGTTCCAATACCAAGACAAACCACTCAAGGTTTACAATAAGACACAAAAATTAAATTACAATACAAATTATATTAAAATTAAATTAAAAGATTGTCTGGAAGAGATCGCTGCTAAGCGATAAGGCCGCCCATTATACTTGTCTTGTGTAATGTCTCTTTGTTATGTTCTTTTCTGGTTTACAATAAAGCATTTTTGTATTGTATTGTAAATTGTATTATTTTTGTAACTTATAAAATCTGCAAAGAGAATATAATCTGCGAAAGCAGACGCACCATAAAGGCATTATGGCATCATCATGTGCAATCATTCAGCCGCCCTTTTTAACCCAAAATATCCCATAGCACCCTTTATAGTATACCGCTCTGGTAGAAAAGTGTCAAACCAGGCACAGTTGTCATCAACGAAGCAGTCTAGTAAAGTCTAGTACACCGCATGCGTGTACGCACCTTTAGTAGAGACGTGTGAAGACATATTGAGCGTTAATTAGGAATCGAACAGAGCCGCGTTTTATGCGTATGTTAACCACGGTTTATAGACTTGATGAAAACAGCTGTACCTAAAGGTGAGAGTTTTATTTTCGGCCCCGTAATTAGAAATAAACTTGTTCATTTTCTAATTTTTATAGGTCTGTTAAAATTACGAATATATAACTACCAATAGAGTTCTCTGGCTCTAAGTTTAAGCGCGTTTATACTTTTACGCACTTTTATATAATAGTTTTATGGAAACTAAATTCTCAGGAAGAAAAGATTTCCACCATCTATCAAAGAATCAAGTAGACCAAGAATTATTACCGTAAACCTTAAATACGTAAAATATACACTTAGGAAAGTCCAAATTCCTAAAAATAAAGTAGATATTGAAATAAATTGATATTTATAATTTATGTCCCTTTCATATGTAGACAAAAGTAAACAGCGAGGAAAAAACTTTAGCCTGCTTTTAGCCTGTTAGTTGTAACTTTTGTCTGAAGCAAAACAAAACACCCCTAGCTTTTTTATCTAGGTATAATCTGATACATATATGCAAGCCCATATAAGTATACCTGACAACTTATTTTTAACCAAGTCATGTAAAATATCTTGAATATATCATACTGATTTAACAACGCAGACAAAGTACCTGGTAGGTAAATACTTACGCAAATGGTTCTTTACTACCTCTTCTTCCTGCAAGAAATAGTCAGGTAGGTAATAAAATATCCTTCTAAGTTTCAATCTCAATTTGGAACCCTTTTAACACTTCCTCTGCTATTAAACCGTAAAAATAAGAACAAAAAAATCATCAAAAAACATTCATCTAACATTCACCCCTAGACGTGTCATAACAGAGTCGCTTATTGCATGATGCACAAACATCAAAGATATTCTATATATTATAAAAAGAAACTCATGTCGAGCAAAAAGTACGTTATTATACCTTTGAGATAGAGTTCAGAATCGTCCAGTTTGTACAAACAGCGAGTAATAAACTTTTAACATGACAACATGAAATTAAGAGTATAAAACAACATGTGGGAGACAATAGGCGGCGCGCACAAAGGCGGCGGCGCCTTTGATGTCGGTTCCGACGGTTAATTTTACACCGGTCCGATGCACACCCAGGGTGGGGAGGTGAGACTGTATGCGCTAGGTAAGGGTGCTATAACTCGAATTCTTATTCTCTTCGTATTCTAAGGTCTTTGGATGAGTTATGCATAGTTTACGAAAACTATAGGTAACACAACTAACAGTAAGTGGTAGTAAACCGTCACGTTCTCGAAAACTTTTCCGTTTTAGTATTTAAAACCCATACTAGAGTCTCTGAACATACAAATCCAAAGTATTATTTCTGTAGATAAACCATAGCTATGACTCTAAAGAAAGAATACAGCCGAATAGAGAACATCCTTATTTTTGAAGTCTGTAAAAAAATATAAGAGTAAAGTTATGCTATCCCTCTATACTCTATTCCTAGTTTTATTTTGACAGCATTCACGGTTTTTATGTGACTTAACCATATTTATGTTTGCTTCCTCTCTATCTTCCACGGAAATATGCTGCTAGTAGAGTAGGAAAAAAAACCTTGTTATGGTGCTTTTCAAAATAAGTATTTTATATCCTCGGTATTTTAAAAACCACAAGTAGAGCTCGTAGACAACTTTTATCCACATAATGAGTTTCGGTTTCTATAAATTCTGAACATATAGTTTTACTTTGATTGAAGCATAGGAGCAGAATAGCTGAATAAATAATAGCTTGCAGAAAAAAAGGCAATGTGTGCTCCTGGGAAATAATAAAAAGAAAAAATATTCTACTGAAAACACAAAAGAAAAAAAAGTCGTGGTTATCTCACTAAAATGCTCTTTGCGTATCTCTCGCACCCTCTTCAACCGTATATCTCCAGGATTGCGTGTCCTAGCACAACTTTGTTTAGGCACAGAGTAGATAGCAGTCAGTGGGTTATTACCCCGCCCGCGCACTCTGCTCCCCGTTCCCTGCCTGCTCTATAATTGCACCGCAAATTACCTGCACAATGCTGTAAAATGCACAAGGAATGTCCGGCTGTTACTACGCGGTCTTTTGTTAATAGGTATATCTGTAGATAGGAATTTTTAAATTGCGATATTAAAACTGAGATTTATGACGCTGTAGGACGATTATGATAACCTGTTGACATCATCTGCCTGCAAAGTATTCTGCTACACCCGACGGTCGTGGCGCAGCAGGCGATGGTCCGCCTGCGATGCAGGGTTCGATTCCCGCCTCGGAACAAATGTTTGTACGATCTGCAAATATTTGTTCCGGGTGTTTTCTATGTATAATAAAAATATCTATCTATTTAATATATCTATAAAGTATATCAGTTATCTAGTACTCATCATAACACAAGCCCTGCTTAGCTTGGGGCTAGATGATGACGTGTGAATTGTCCAGCATTATTTATTTATTTATATTCTAAGAGTATTATACTTATCCTTATTAATACAAGGATTAAAATGAAAATAATACCTGCTAACTGAATAATATCTACTTACGTGATAAAAAAAAAATATGTTCAATCAAAGTTTTTTTTAAAATTAGTCACTTTTCTCATACAAACGACATAAACGCGCTCCGTCCCTTGCATTGCACCGCGCCCTACAAAATTTTAAAATTATTTCGATTAAAAACAATAAAATAGTAGTAAGCTGTTATGAAAGTAAGTATAGTTAGCTGTTTTTAGAGGCACAGTTATTAAATCCTGAGTTCATCTCAATTTGAACTTTATCTATGCACTACGAGGAAACCGTATTCTCAGAAATCACGAGTAAGTATTTTTATTTATTTTTCTTGTTCAACCCTCTATTAAAACATTTAAAAATACAAACAATAAAAGGCTCCAAGTTAAAACTACAGTTGTTGAAATTAAACTCTTTTAAACACTATTTCTTTTGAACAAATTACAGTACAATTGCATTGTTTATT
>JAPQVW010000622.1:0-2500 GCA_028535905.1 Quercus berberidifolia | reverse complement strand
AAAATTAAAAAACGCTCGGAACGCCGAACCGCTTGCTGGAATCCTCCTCTAAAATCATGGAATGAATTTAGGGACACAAAAATGGAAAAAGGCACGAGCCAATTTTTCCGGAGTGCGGGACGATGCGGGGCGATGCGGCACGGCGTGCACGCGGGCATGCCCCTGGGATGCCCACTGCCTGCCTGCTCGTGGGGAAATAACCTCATTTTCCAAAAAACCCTCATTTTTAGGAAATCACTCCAAATATGTGGGCAAGCACCAGCCAAGGCCAAGGCATGCAGCCAAGACCAAGGCAGCCCCCTATGGGCATGCTGCCAAGGCCGGGGCATGCAGCAGCCAAGGCGAAGGCAGCCCCCATGGGCAGGCAGCGAAGGCCAAGGCATGCTTGCTTGCTTGCGTGCATGCTGCCAAGGCCAAGCCAAGGCACGCAGCCAAGGCCATGGCATGCTTGCGTGGGCACGCTGGCATGCCCCTGGGTGCAGGCAGGTGGGCACGCTGGCATGCCCCTGGGCGCAGGCAGCAGCAAGGCCCTAGCATGCACGCAGCCAAGGCGAGTGCGAGGCATGCCCCGTGGGTGGGATGCCAAGGCCGTGGCATGCCCTTGGGACCCCTACAAGGCCATGGCAGCACTTGGGGGGGCTACTGCTGCCAAGCCTAGATAGCCTCTTCGGACACCTCCTACTCTTCCCCCCCTAAAGAGCGCTTAGGAAAAAATCCACTCTGGCACGAGGAAACATTGATTTGTTGAGGAGGAATAATGGGTCTTTTTTGGAGCAATTCTTGGAGTCTTGCCCTGATTTTTTGTACACATGCTAAGAAAAATCTAACCTTCAACCTGTCAAAATTTGGTGGCCAGATTCAACATATTTTATTTTTTATGATTTTCGGAATCCAGAAAATAGGAAAAATCATAAAAAATTCAAAACTGCTCGGAACGCCGAACCGCTTGTTGGAAACGTCCTCTAAAATCATGGACTGAATTTAGGAACACAAAAAGGGGAAAAGGCACGAGCCAATTTTGCCGGAGTGCGGGACGATGCGGGGCGATGCGGCGTGGCGTGCATGCGGGCATGCCCCTGGGCACCCTGGCATGCCCAACGCCTGCCTCTTTGGGGCAAATAACCTCCTTTTCCAAAAAACCCTCATTTTTTGGGAAATCACTCAAAATTTGTGGGCAAGGCAGCGAAGGCCATGCAGCAGCCCCCCATGGCAGGCAGCCAAGGCCTTGGCATGCAGCCCCCCAAGGCATGCTGCCAAGGCCAAGGCACGCAGCCAAGGCCATGGCATGCAGCCAAGGACAAGGCATGCTGCCAAGGCCAAGGCACGCCTAGGCAGCAGCCCCCCCCCCATGGCACGCAGCCAAGGGCCCCCCAAGGCATGCTGCCAAGGCCAAGGCACGCAGCTAAGGCCAAGGCCAAGGCAGCCCCCCATGGCATGCCATGGCACGCAGCCAAGGCCATGCAGCAGCCCCCATGGCACGCAGCCAAGGCCAAGGCACGCAGCCAAGGCCAAGACAGCAGCAGCCAAGGCCAAGGCATGCTGCCAAGGCCAAGGCATGCAGCCAAGGCCAAGGCACGCAGCCAAGGCCAAGGCACGCAGCCAAGGCCATGCAGCAGCCAAGGCCAAGGCACGCAGCCAAGGCCAAGGCAGCAGCCCCCCAAGGCATGCTGCCAAGGCCAAGGCATGCAGCCAAGGCCATGGCCTGCAGCCAAGGCCAAGGCATGCTGCCAAGGCCAAGGCATGCAGCCAAGGCCAAGGCATGCAGCCAAGGCCATGGCATGCAGCCAAGGCCAAGGCACGCAGCCAAGGCCATGCAGCAGCGAAGGCCAAGGCAGCAGCCCCCATGGCACGCAGCCAAGGCCATGGCATGCAGCCAAGGCCACGGCATGCAGCCCCCCATGGGCATGCAAGGGGCACGCAGCCAAGGCCATGGCATGCAGCCAAGGCCACGGCATGCAGCCCCCCATGGGCATGCAGGGGCACGCAGCCAAGGCCATGGCATGCAGCCAAGGCCACGGCATGCAGCCCCCCATGGGCATGCAGGGGCACGCAGCCAAGGCCATGGCATGCTGCCAAGGCCAAGGCACGCAGGCAAGGCCAAGGCATATGCAGCCAAGGCCAAGGCATGCTGCCAAGGCCAAGGCAGCCCCCCATGGCATGCAGCCAAGGCCAAGGCAGCAGCAGCCCCCCATGGGCATGCAGCCAAGGCAAGGGCACGCAGCAGCCCCCCCATGGGCATGCTGCCAAGGCAAGGGCACGCAGCCAAGGCCAAGGCAACCCCCCATAGGCAAGCAGCGAAGGCCAAGGCCAAGGCAGCCTGTCATGGGCAAGGGGCACGCAGCGAAGGCACTCGGGGGGCTAGCCTCCGGAGGGCACGGGGCAAAGAGTTAATTTTTTTTTAGGGGGGGATTTGGGAGAGGAGAGGGGGGAGGGACGAATCGAAGCGACACAGGGCTGAATCTCAGTGGATCGTGGCAGCAAGGCCACTCTGCCACTTACA
>JAPQVW010000621.1:0-22577 GCA_028535905.1 Quercus berberidifolia | reverse complement strand
CAGTTTGGCAAAACAGAATGTTTTGCGAGTGTCTCGTGGGAAGGTCTTACCCATGAGCTACTCGCGAAACACAGTTGTCTCCATCTATCCTGGCTCTTTGCATTTCAGTCATGTGCAAGGCACATGCATCATTTCACGGGATGCTTGGTCACGAGCTACTCGCGAAAACTCTTCTGTCTTTAGTTGCTTGAGTTTTCACACTCTCTCTCTCTTTATCACATAACCCTTACAATTAAATCATACAATAAATACAGGGTACAAAAGATTGAATAAAATTATAATCAAATTTGGCACGGAATAAAAGCTAACAAAACACATAGTTGTAAATTATAACTTTATAGGTTAATACCTAAAATTTTAATTTATTGGGTTCAGGTTAGCTCAACTAGTAAAGTCTATGATAGTTGTATAAGAGATCTAAAGAACTACTATCAAGAGCGTATGACATAGGTGTGAGCATAACGGAAAATGGAGGCACCACCTAGTTATATGGTCTAGGAACCATGAATATAGTGTCCTTCCAAGGAAGGACCTTTAATTTTACTACCAGAGTTTGGATTTAGAGTTTAGGTACACTCTTGAGAAGGTGTTAGGTACTCAAAATCACCTAACCCTAAGATTGGCCTCTCATCGTTGTGTCTTATACCTTAACCTCATTAAAAGCACTCCCAACACTTGCATCTATACTCTCACACACACTATCATATATCTATACATACATTCATGGTATCTTTCATCCCAATACACACATACTTATCAATCCAAAACAAAAGAGAGCTAAGGCATAAAAGAAAACCCCTAGCATCCATCTAACATGTGAAAACTAATTATACATCTACAACAAGGCAGCAAGCAAACATATTACGAGACCTTAATCATACATCTTAATATGTTCTATCATATCATCAAGGCAAAACCCTAATACAATGCATGGACATTATCAATGCATGACTTATCATTTACTTACCTCTCAGCATAATAGTACATATGGTATTAATGCATGAACATGTGAATGAATGACATTAATACTAAGAAACCCTAATCTACACATCTAATAACAATCAAATATGTTAAAAGGTAAATAAACAGTTATGGGGCTTGAAACATATGAAAAGGAGGCTACACAAAATACACATGTGAATACAGAAACAAAACACACAAAAATTAGGGTTTTTGCGTGAATAACGCACGCTAGAACAAGTCTGCGTACGCATGAGTTTAGCTTGCGTGCGTAAGCTAAATCATGCGTACATAGGCTAGATCATGCGTACATAGATCCTTACCCAGAAAGCCTAATTTACATAGAAACAAAGCAGAAGCCAAACAAAACATAAAATATAAAATCTAGCAACCTAACATGCTTAAGGACATAAAGAAAACCTAAAACTAACCTAAGCAAATATGTGTAAACATAAACTGAACAAAAGAAATAGATTAAAACAAAGATTAAAGGCAGAAAAGAAAAAGAAAAGTTTAAAAGGATACCTTAAAGCAAAAACTCCTAAACTTGATTTTTTTACTGTTCCTCTCAGTCAAATCTATCATAATTCAATAAAATAGTGATTAGCAATCTTAAACTCAAAGGATTGGGGCCAAAAAATGTCCCAATCAAATAAAAATGACTTGAGGGTGTTTTATGAAAAACTCTCTTTTGATTCACTATTTTCTAGTGAAGTTGAGAGAGACCCACCTGTTTTTCGTTTCTGTTTCTGGCTTTTATATATTGACCTAGCTTACCGGTAACAGGTTTCAAACTAAACTTAAATCAACGGTTACCATTAAAATAACACTACTTAATGGTTTAGATTTGGGTAGGTATAGTACCCACTAAAAAATATAAAGGGTACAGTAGAATGACCCTAATCTTAAAGTACAACCATAATCTATAATGATAATTGAATTCTTATTGTCATTAATATTTATGATCATAGTTCTCCTATTCTTTTTAAATTTGTAAATTTCTCCGATTTCAAGTTCTTTTCATTTTGTCTATTTCACTATTAAAATTTTATTTTTTTAAATCTAATAATGTGCCTGCTATCACGTCTCATTTAAATTTTTAAATAATGTTGAATTCTATACTTTTTAGAATTTGTAAAATTTAATCTAAACCACAAAATTAATCTATTTAAAGTAGAGAGTATCATTTGCTGTAAATTTTTGGGTTATACCTTATTACAAATATTAATATGTGAGTTTAAGAGCTGTATTATCTTTAATACATATTAATATATTATCATTTCTCATTTCTTGTAAAAAAAATTATCATTTCTCATTTAACATTTCATTTCTATTTCTGGATTCCTGTATGAATAGCAGTCCTAAACTCCTAATGTAATTTTGTGATATTAATTCAAAAAAATTAATTTGAAAGTGCAATTATTTGGTGATATTAATTAAAAAGAAGGCGAAAGTACTATTTTGGTTCCTACCTTTTGGGGGTCATAGTCAATTTACTCACTATATTTTGATAGCAATTAATTTAGTCATTGTTAATTTAGTCTACAGATAACAGAACGATTTCCAGTTCTGCAAGAGTGAAATTGAAAACGGTGACGTGTTGATGTCCATCAGCTATACACACCGTATCACTTAATTGAAAGCACTGTTGTTTTGTATCGGTTATTTTCACACGTACGTACGTATAATAATAGGTGGTTTAAGTTTGTTATAACTGAATTGCGTCTTTTAAGCCTCAGTTTTCTCTCCTCTGTGTGTATATAAACACGGCAGGGCTCAATGATATAATCAATTAGCCATTTTATGAAACAAGAGAAATCTTTCTATTTTAGCTTTGTTCATCAGAAGGTGCAATATGAAGTCAAAGTTCTTGCGCATTGTTCTTATTATAAGCATGATGATTTTGATTAATGGCGTTGCAGCTACCAATATCAGTGATGGGGTCCTTGATCCATGCAAACAGCCTGGAGGTCCACACCCAGGTTGTCAAGATAACAAAGCTCCTCCTGTTGCAGCTGGCCCCTACAACCGTGGTTGCAACCCGATCGAGCATTGCCGAGGAGGGATAGGAGGCTAGCTCCCATTGAAGGGCTATCAAGCATTTTGAATCTGTGTTATATTTGCACTTTCATGTCTAATTTATCTGTGGACAATGCTTATATTGAACGGCGTCAATTTTTTCTTTTGTCTTTCGTATCTTTTTCTGGATTTCCTGCCTGAGCAGCAGTCATAATGTAATTTTGTGATATTAAATAAAAAAAATTGATACGAAAGTGCAATTATTAATTAGGCCACTGATGGCTACAATTATTTAGTGATATTAATTATAAAAATTATAATGAAACTATTAAGCTATTAAAATATTAAAGGTAAAAAATTCAAATTACATCCTTTAGGTTTGGAGAATTGTTATTTTAGTCTTTTTTTTTTTTTTTTTTTTTTTTTTTTTTTTTTTTTTTTTGAGAATCGTTATTTTAGTCATTTAAATTTACTTTGGTCATTTTAATCCTATACATGTTTACAATTTCACTTAATGTTAGTTCTTCCATCCAATTTACTTTTAATGGTTAAAAAATTTTATGTTAGAAAACTACTAAAATTTCTTTTAAATATTAAACTAACAACTTTTACAATTTCATGACTACTGTCTAAAATTTAAATGGCCCATCATGTGTAAAGCTATTCAGATAATGTTTTGATAAATTTTATGTTAAAAAATGCTTACTCTTTAAATATTGTTCACAACTTGACATTTAAAAAGAAAGAAAGATGTTAATGGGTTTGTTGTGTTAACTTCGGTAATTGCATAATAGGTACCCAAGAATCTTGTTTGGACTCAGGAAAAAACTAAAATGTTGGGTAATGAAGTTGAAGAATGAAGAGCATCTGATGAAAAAAAGAAAAAGAAAAAGAATATGGATATACAAGAAATATTATGTTTATAACATTTTTACAACAAATCATAAATGATAGGTTGTTATTAGTAAGCAAAAAAATAATTTTCATGATAAATTCAATTATAACCAATAATAACTGTGGGGCCAGAGAATTTGTGAACCCGGCCCACTTTACATTAGGGTCCAAGGCCCGAGCCGAGGAGAGACGTTGCCGAGGACTTGCAACGAAAGTCCAAATGGCCTAGAGGTGTAGCCGAGGATGATCATGTCCTCGGCATCCCAAAACTTAGAAGGAAAGAATGGCACGCCATCAAAGGCGACCCCCAGAGCGCTCCCAGAAGAAAGGGCGAGTACAGTGGAGGAGTGGTTCAAGTGAAAGGCTGCCAATACTGCAATTAAGTACTCTGCGCCTGACAAGGCCATGCTCTTTAGCTTTTACAACCACCCCCAACCACTTTGGGTATGGGCTGAAAAGACAAGTATCAGCTCTAAAAAGCGAAACCTACACGTGGACGCATGAGAGAGGGGAGAAGCTAGTATAAAAGGAGGAGGAAGCAGCCAAAAGAAAAAGGGGGACAGATTGTCTCCAGGGCCATTGAACCCAAAAGTAAAAAGAATAATAAGAACATTAAGCCTCTCAGGCGAGGTCCAAGAGCCAGAGCCACACAGGCCGTCCGAGGAGAAAGTCTTCTTAGATACGCTAGGTTCACCTCTGTGCGATCATCATAAACCCCATGACTAACCACTGTCCAGTGACCAAGGCCTAGCCTTTAATGTAGCACTTCTCTTTAATTAAGGGGAAGTTGGCGGTGAGATAGGCCACCTTTATTTTTTCACAAATATTTCCATAACAGTTTTAGCCAATTGTCATCTGAGCTCTCTAATCTCTATTACGTAAATGAATTGTTTCGCTATATCATTGGCATTCTTCACTGTGAAGACTAGGGTTTTTTTCATTTCCAAGTGAGAATCCTCTAATAGATGTGGGGAGGGATTACATGTATCACTTTAGCCTCAAAGTTTCAACAAAATCAAAAAAGACCTCAAATGGTAGGAGAAGAGTATGCAACATGTCCCTTCGCCAAGATTATGGT
Source organism: Quercus berberidifolia (assembly GCA_028535905.1). Lineage (NCBI taxonomy): Eukaryota > Viridiplantae > Streptophyta > Magnoliopsida > Fagales > Fagaceae > Quercus > Quercus berberidifolia. The sequence goes on along the minus strand of JAPQVW010000621.1, from coordinate 17,626 downwards.
TCCATGTTAATCAGGATTGCAACCTAATTTTGTTCTTCACCAATACCAATCTTCGTTAGGATCATGCTCGAGCGAGTCAAATTGCTCAAGTTGAGGTCATTATGGGTTAGAAAAAATTCCAATATACCACCAGCTAGCCAGCCAGCCAACCTATAGAGCAGGTGAATCAATTGAAAATAGTAGTTTTGACTTAACAGGTTGTGCTAGTTAGCAAATTTATACAAAACAAACAGTCCCACTTTTTTTGTCTTGTTTGAAAATTCAAACTTTTTAAGGGAATATCATTTATTGACTTGTCTACCTTTTAAAAATATATAAGTTTCCAAAACTACCCTTAAAAAAATTTATCAAAAAATTGAATTAGTAAATTAATAGGAGTATAATAGGAACATTAATAAATTAATAACTTTTATTTTTAGAAATAGAACAATGTTTTGGGACATCTCAAAATAGAATAGAGGACAAAAAAAGTGGGACGGAGGGAGAACATTTTTTTAGAAATTAATTCGGGCAGGACAAGTAATATGTGTGACTATGAGCTTGTCAGCTGTCGCACCAAAGTTGACACTTTTTTTTGAGAAACACCAAAGTTGACACTAAACTTTTATAAATTGATAATTTAATTTTTATTCCTAAATAAAAATTATATATATATATATATATATATATATAATTATAGGTTAGCATATCGGTCATTGCTGGGTTAGTAAAATCTCTACCTATGAGTCAAACTAACATATTAATTTGAAGGTCATGAATTTTCTTGGAGTAGGCTTGTAACTTAACTTTTAGGAGTAGGAATATGGAAACTTATAGCTCGTTTGGTTTGGCCATGACATAGTTTTCATAACTCAATATTCAATACTCATAACTCAAACTCAAAACCTATAACTCATTACCCAAACCCCACTATCACACAAAAGCTCCAAAATTTTTACCCAGTCACATAACTCAAATTTTAAGTTCACTTTTTGCCAAAATGGTGGAGCCCACATAACTTAGTGGGTTTATGGTTGCTACCCACGTAAATTTCCTCCCACTTCTCTTTCATATTCTCCCATCAGAGAACACCTCTAATGAATTAGAAAATAATTCGTCCAAGTAATATTAAATGGACATTAATGCACCAGTAACTAACATAACCTCCAACAGGTTCTGTAACCGGTGATTATTAAAGATGACCAAATTCAATAGCCTGAAATGTTATAGAGGCAATAAAGCCCAATCAATAGTGTAATGAAGGTAGGTCATAAAGGCTCAGCCCGTATAAAAGGAATGGCACAAAGAGAAGCAAGGTACGCATAAAATATACTTACAAAACCCTAAAGAAGCTCTGATTGCTCTATTATCTGCTTACATTTCTGACTTTATCATCAGAGGGTTTTAAGGAAACACCCCACTGGTGTTTTCTCCACCAAAACCTTTCTTTTATTTTGCAGGCACACATTGAAGGTGTTGGCTCCGTTGTACGAACAACATACAGATGATTTCAGACATCATCAACCTCTTTTCCTAGAAAAGCAGACCCAAACCCCATATTCTCCCATTCCAACGTTGGTGAAGATCAGGAACAAGTTCTCTTTCATTTTCTATTTCGTTTTCCCCTCATCAACCAAAAGAAAATCCAACCATTAGCTACACCCACAAAATGAAAAAGTTTCCAACCATCAATACCACCACAAAAACCATAAAGAAATCACACAATTTTAGCACTACATAGCACAAACTAGCAAAGTACAGAAAAATAACTCATCAAAGCTAAACAAGGTACACAGTCATGAAATGAAAATTTCATAGGCCAACCTCAATTACACATGTTAGGGTCATAATTTATTATAATTGGCTAATTCTTTGACAAAATACACTTTACTTGTAATTTGGTAGATCTAAGATGGGTTTAGTACTTCAAGAAACATAATGTTCAAGTCAAGTAATAAAGACATGGAGATTAGTCCAAGAAATAAGTGAAGAAAAACTGTTCATTAAGTCTCGATAGATAGCTCGATAGATGCCTGCTATCGAGACTTAATTTGAAGCTCGATAGACAGCCCGACAGCAGCTCAATCTATCGAGAATTACAATTCCAGAATTTCCGGATCTGAAATTCGACCTAGTTTGGTGTATTTATTTAGGGTTTCTTTTCTCACAACCCTAAACATATATAAGTCCTATTTTAAAAGCCGTTACACACGGATACAGAGACCAACAGACTTATTTTCTCTGTGTGAAGTTGCTGCATTTGTACGCCATAGGGTTTTGTAACCAAGTGCTTCTTGATGTTCATTGTTGATGAAGTGAAGAACTTTGCAGCCAATAACATCTGTTCACGTTGATGGAGTTAGTCACCTACTAGGATCTGTGCAAAGGGTTAGCCACAAATTGGAGGTTTGTGCTTCAAAGGAAAGAATGCTACTGCAAGATTAAGTCCAATTAAGTATTGGAGTATGGGTTCAACGGTAGGTTGGTATTTCAAGATAGGCTAGGGTAGTTGGTAAGATTCCTTGTATTTGTAATTTCTTGATTGTTGATTAGTGGAATTTTGGGAGTGGTGACTTTAAAATCATCCGATGGGGTTTTTTCCTTGCGAGGTTTTCTCCGTTTGTTAGTAAATCACCGTGTCTAATTTACTTTCTGCTGGACTTAGTATTTTTGGTGATTTGTTGGGTCCTTCACTTTTTGCATGCAATTAAACTTAATTAATCAACTTGGGTAATTAAATAATTAACCGGGATCAAGCTATCTTAACCCAACAACACAGTTGGTGATGTGTAATACAAAAATTTGTATTTTTTTATTTTTTTATTTTCTATTTTTATATTTATTTTTTAAAAAAATTTAAAAACATCCTAAACAAACCTAGAATGAAATGCATGAGTGCAATGCAATGGAAAAACGTAATGAAAAACATTTTGCTCACTAGGAATAGAGAGATTTAGCACAAGGGCCATATCAGACAAACTCACTGAGATTGAGTCTTTTGCATTCACACTCTCTTAGATGCAAACTTAGGATTGAAGTTTCTAGACAAACTAGACTTAAGTTCAACTCTTGCATTGGTATCAAGGTTAAGAGCCTTTACCAATTCATAAATAAGTGTCATAGGGCCTTGTGCTTATGGCAGAGACATTTTTTGTTTGGTTGCTTGCTTTAAACCTTGCAACTTAAAACACTTTGGGCATGTATGCCCAACTCCACCACAAAAGTGACAAAACCACTGAGGTTTGTGTTGTTTCTTACTTCCAAGATGATTAGGGGATTTCTTGGGTTTTGACTCACTTAGATCTACCCTAATCTTCCTAGTAGCTAGAATCTCTTCCTTAGGTAGCTTGACTTCTGGTGTAAAAATAGATGTAGCAGGTACAAACTTAGGAGGACAAACAACAGAAGCAGAATAACTCTCAACAAACCCTAACCCTGTCTTATCAAAAGAAGAGTTTTGAACATTCAGCATGTTATCCAATTTGGAAGTTGAAGTCCAATCAAGTTGTTCTCTAGCAACGGATAATTTTGATTCTAAACAATAAATTTAGGGATATAAAACTTTTTTAATGTGTTAAATTCTTAATTTGTAGATTTTATTTTATCAAGATTCAAGAGCCGCACTTATCAATTTCTTAAAAAAAAAAATTAATTAATTAAAAAAGATCAAGAGCTCTATATTGGGGAACATATTCAATTTCAAGTGTGTTAACAAATTCTATTAGTTTATAATCAAGTATATATATACATATTTTTTTATGTTCAATAGCATTTTTATAAGCAATATAGGGGGTAAATTGCAAATTATACCCCTAAAGTTTGGAGGAGATTGGATTTTACACCGTGAAATTTTAAAATTTGGATTTTACCCCCTAAAGTTTAAAGGTGTATGGATTTTACATCTTGATGTTTCAGAATTTGGATTTTACCCCCTATATTTTAGAGGTGTTTGGATTTTACTCCCTACAGTTTGGGGATGTTTGGATTTTAAACCCTAAAGTTTTAGAATTTAGAGGTGTAAAATCCCAACACCCCCAAACTTTAGGGGGGTGAAATCTAAATTTTGAAATATCGTGATGTAAAATCCAAACACTCTAAACTTAATCCAAATTCTGAAACTTTAGAGAGTAAAATCTAAACACCCCCAAACCTTAGGGGTGTAATTTGCAATTTACCCTAATAACAATTACTATACAAGACATTTTTTTCTTCATTTCATAACATATAACTATTTAATATATGTTTTAGCTATATAGTGTTATTTATAAATTCAATATCTGCAATTGTAGTAAAATAAACCAAGATTAAATCATATATCATACTCAATAAATTTCCTGTGCATCGCATAGGTTAGCGACTAGTTAACTTGAATAATGATACACTGATGCAGTAGCTTATATACAACATAAAAGCTAGGGTAAATTGCAAAATACACCCCTAACGTTTGGGGTTGCTTGGATTTTACACCCTGAAGTTTGAAAAACTTGATTTTACACCCTGAAGTTCACTTCTGTTAGCAAAATCAGACCCTTTGTTAGTGGTTTGCTGATGTGTCTGTTAAGTGCCACATCATATTGTGACATTTGCTAGTTGAACCAATTAAATAGTGACATGTGTTATTAACTATTTAATATCTTTAACTAAAATTAAAATAAATCTATATTTTTTTTATAGCATTTCTGATTTTCAGGTTATTCGAAATTTCCCCAAGAAAATCAAGAAGCTCTTTCCAAAGAAACACTGAAAAATGACAACGTGATGCAAAAATCCAAATGAATCCAGCCATAGACCAAAAAAAACAAAAAAAATCCCAGCATTTTCTGAGTAACCAAACAGAAAATTTTCCCAAGAAACTCAACACAAAAATTAATGAGCAAAACCAACAACCAAAATACTTAAAATACAATATTTTGGGCATTCAAAATTTTCTCAAGAAATCAAGATTTTCTATCCAAACAAACACTAAAAAAAATTACAACTCAAATTAAAAACCCATTCGAAAACACATAAACAATTTCAACAGGGCACATATCAAAACCCACGAATCTACAAGCCCTCATTTCCTAAACCCAAATGAAATTCTCAAGCTTTCATAACCTAATCACCAAATCAACGAAAGGATAAAACAAAAAGAGAGAGAGACCGGCGGCCATCAGTGGTGAAGACCCTGTTGACTTGTGCTGCTGTGTACGGTGGCCGTACTCTTGAGGTTCCGGCATGGCTGAGCTTGAGAGAGAGACCTGCGAGATTAGAGAGATAGAGAGCCAACCTTCTGTGGCTCGCGGTGGTCAATGGCGGCGGCTGAGGTTTGGTTGCATGAAGCTTGGCCACCAACACTCGATCTGCTCCGCTGCTGGCTTAATCTCCTCTTCACTCTCTCTCCCTTTGTCTCTGATGAACACATCAGTTTGTGGTTTATTGATATTTTGTTGGTTTGATTGTTGCTGTGTGAGAAGTTCTTGATGTTCATAAAATCTAAATGAACATTTTCTAACATTTTCTCTAGCTACCAACAAAGGCTTAAGTTTAATGGAAGGGAAGAAGACATTAAAGAAAGTGAACAATTCCCATGAGAAACCCAGCACGATAGTTGCCAAGGAAATTAATTATTTTATTTTAAAAAAAATTTATTTAATTATTTTTAAAAAGTTTTTATTTTATTTATTTAAAGTTTTTAAGTAATTTATCTGATGTGGATTTATTATGTCCATATGTCATATTTTAATTGAATCAACTAGTACACTCATCAATTTATGTGGCACTTAACGGACAAGTCAACAACCCACTAACGGAGGGGCTGATTTTGCTAACGGAAGTAAACTTCAGGGTGTAAAATCTAATTTTTCAAACTTCAGGGTGTAAAATCCAAGCAACCCCAAACATTAGGGGTGTACTTTGCAATTTACCCTAAAAGCTAACTTAACAACTACAACTAACTTCTAATAAACAGAAAGACTGCAACTAATACACACGTGCACAGCACATGCTTATTACTAGACTAATCTACATACAGTTTGACTAACACTATTAGCAACTACAACACTACATGTCGTTTAGCCTGGTCTTTCTTCATTTTCTATGCTTTGGTCCCTTCTAATTCTGATCTGGCTTCTTTATCCTTCAGCCTTGATCTGTGATATATACTCCCCCTCAAGATGGACATCAAGAGAATGAATATTGAAAATGCCCATCTTGACAAGTAGAGCTGAAAACTGAATTTGGATGCATAGAGAACATTGACATTAAAATATGAAAAAAGATCAAAAATTTCAAACCCAATTTTTCTTCCAAAAGAATCGAAACCATATACTCATATAACATTCAGGAAACTGAAAACACTGCTCCCTATCTTTCCAAATAGCAAACAAACTGAAACATGGTGGTTCTTTTTAATCTACTAATTCTCCCAAAGGTTAGCTCCCATTGAACCATCAAAGAAAAAGCTAATGTCTTTGGTTTTTTTTTTTTTCCAAAGTTTCCTGTATGAATAGCAATCCTAATATAATTTTGTTTTATGGAAAAATCTCTTCCATTACCTTTTTTTTTTTCTTGGAAACTCTTTCATTACTACAGATAATAATCGTACAGTAATGTCCACGTATTTGTTTGCTTCATGCTATTATCACCAATCCATCGACCTTGTAAATTTGTAACTATTAGAATTATAAGGTTAAAATGATTAAATTTATTATCTCCTAACAGTTTATACATTTTGAAAAATCGATAATTTAACTGTAATGCTCTAGTGGTGGAGAAGCAACCTTCATCTCCACAATGCTAATCGTTATGGTTATTGGACCAAATGCACCATATTATAATGACAAGTACCTCTAGGGCTAAGAAGCATGGACACACATACACGGTTCGATGCATTACAACAAGTATCTCTAATTAATATAAATTTTTAGGTATATTTATATATTTTTATGTTTATTGTATTTTCTATAAATGGGTAATAATCCTCAAAATCTTTAAAAACAAATCTAAAATTAATTTAAAAACAAAAAATAAATGAAATGTGGCATAATGACCTTACAAGGGCAAGTTTGGTATGTTGTAATAGATCATGTAATGGAATGGTAAATGAATGACTATTCCATAGTAATAGCCTAAAGATAATCATTATAAAAATGCAACTATTTGGCCACTAGTGCTACGATTATATAGTGATATTAATCAAAAAATTATAATGAAACTATTAAGGTATTAAAATATTATAGGAACAAAATGCAAATTACACCCTTTAGGTTGGTCAATTGTGATTTTAGTCCTTTAATTTTCACTTTGATCATTTTAATCCTGTAAATTTTGTGAGAGACCGTGCATCTAACCCAACTTTCAAATTGAGAAAAAAAAAAAAAAGGGTTTAGCATAACCCACTTGAATGGGTGTAATCGTGTTATCGCTTTTCAAGAAAAAGTGAAGGTTCTACTGATGTTATCATCCCCCTTAGCTAGGTCAATATTTTTATAATGGAATAGCCACTTATTAAATTAGAAGAATAAGAAAACTAAATTGAAAAGTACAATTCTTTGTTGATGAATTGAAATTGTACATGCAATACCCAGAAATTTTAAGGTCAAGCAATTCTTATCTTATAAATATGTATTTTGTTTTAAGAATTAAGCGGAGGGATCAAATTTTTAACAGCTTTTGAAATTGAGATGAAAATTCTATTATCTAAAGAAATAAGTTAAGAGAGGGGTATTTTGGTAATTGGAACTAGATCAAACCCAAATCACTTTCAACCTTAATAGCCTTAACTCCTTCCCCTCCTTTTAGTTTTGATGTTACTTTGAGATCTCTCTCTCTCTCCTCCATTCACTAGTTCACCCTTGGGCTGTTCGCACCATTTTTCTTCCACCTACTATCTCGTTGTTTAGCTAACACCTCTGATCACTTTCTGCTCTAACTATTTGATCCATCTAAATCTACTAGAATGGAGAAAGGTTACATCTATAGTCTTGGTTTGCCCAAGTCTAGGTAATCACCCAAGCCTTTTTTCATTCTAAGGCTTTCTTAACTAATACAATACACACCGAATTTATTTATGCGTTTGAGGGATAAATTTGGAGTGTAACATGTTAATTTTTATGGGGTTTGATATAGTGTTCTTTTTGGATCACTTTATTGGATTGGGAATCCTATAGATTCAAGCATGTATTGGGTTGGGGATGGTTTAAGTGAATTTCTTAATAATAGAAGAGCTTAGGCTAAATGTATAAAAATTACTACAGTGAAGGAATGTGGGTCTGGACAAGTCGGACTCTAGGATGCCTAGTGAAATCGGTTACTCTATTGAATATATTTTGAGTATTCCTTGAATTGAGGTTTCCAGAGAGGAGTAAATTAAGTTTAGGTAAATATGCTTAAATTGGATTAAGTGGCTTTGTTTAAGTCTATGAATTAATTTGTGTATTGGATTGTAATAGGTTGAACTCCTAGTTTTGGTGTCCTTTTGGTATGGTTTTTGGAAGTAAGTAACCTTTCTCCTAATTCGTTTTATTTTACTTATTCTACTATATTGTTTTACTATTGTTACAATTTTATTTTAACTATTTTAGCTACACTAATTTAAAGAAAAGAATAGCGAATCATCATAAATATATTTGATTACTATATATATGATTTTATATATGTATTTTGAATGAGATATACATTTATTTGAACTATGATGTTGGACAATTTGACTATGTTTTGATCTCTGGCACCCAACCAATGCCAATGGGGGTTATTCATTGGTATCGAAATTAGTTTCATCTAGGGCATCACGAGTCTATCGTGTTTCTAGACCTAGCTAATGGGGATATACATTAGCACTGAGCTAATTTCATCTAAATCTGATGTCCAGTCATGAGGATATAGCACGACCATAGTTATAAAAGATTGTTAAAAATATGAATTTGGTATAACTGAATTTCGTCTTTTAAGCCTCAGTTTTCTCTCCTCTGTGTGTATATAAACACGGCAGGGCTCAATGATATAATCAATTAGCCATTTTATGAAATAAGAGAAATCTTTCTATTTTAGCTTTGTTCATCAGAAGGTTCAATATGAAGTCAAAGTTCTTGTGCTTTGTTCTTATTATAAGCATGATGATTTTGATTAATGGCGTTGCAGCTACCAATATCACTGAAGGGGTCCTTGATCCATGCAAACAGCCTGGAGGTCCACACCCAGGTTGTCAAGATAACAAAGCTCCTCCTGTTGCAGCTGGCCCCTACAACCGTGGTTGCAACCGGATCACTCTTTGCCGAGGAGGGCCAGGAGGCTAGCTCCCACTGAAGGGCTATCAAGCATTTTGAATCTGTGATATATTTGCACTTTCTTGTGTAATTTATCTGTGGACAATGCTTATATGGAACGGCGTCAATTTTTTCTTTTGTCTTTCGTATCTTTTTCTGGATTTCCTGCCTGAGCAGCAGTCATAATGTAATTTTGTGATATTAAATAAAGTCATAATGTAATTTTGTGATATTAAATAAAAAAATTGATACGAAAGTGCAATTTTTAATTAGGCCACTGATGGCTACAATTATTTAGTGATATTAATTATAAAAATTATAATGAAACTATTAAGCTATTAAAATATTAAAGGTAGAAAATTCAAATTACATCCTCTAGGTTTGGAGAATTGTTATTTTAGTCTTTTTTTTTTTTTTTTTTTTTTGATAATCGTTATTTTAGTCAATTAAATTTACTTTGGTCATTTTAATCCCATACATGTTTACAATTTCACTTAATGTTAGTTCATCCATCCAATTTACTTTTAATGGTTAAAAAATTTTATGTTAGAAAACTACTAAAATTTCTTTTAAATATTAAACTAACAACTTTTACAATTTCATGACTGCTGTCTAAAATTTAAATGGCCCATCATGTGTAAAGCTATTCAGATAATGTTTTGATAAATTTTATGTTAAAAAATGCTTACTCTTTAAATATTGTTCACAACTTGACATTTAAAAAGAAAGAAAGATGTTAATGGGTTTGTTGTGTTAACTTTGGTAATTGCATAATAGGCACCCAAGAATCTTGTTTGGACTCGGGAAAAAACTAAAATGTTGGGTAATGAAGTTGAAGAATGAAGAGCATCTGATGACAAAAAGAAAAAGAAAAAGAATATGGATATACAAGAAATGTTATGTTCATAACATTTTTACAACAAATCATAAGTGATAGGTTGTTATTAGTAAGCAAAAAAATAATTTTCATGATAGATTCAATTATAACCAATAATAACTAATCACCTATGATTTGTTATAAAAATATTGTTAAAGTAGCACTTCTCTTTAATTAAGGGGAAGTTGGCTGTGCGATTGGCCACCTTTATTTTTTCACAAATATTTCCATAACAGTTTTAGCCAATTGCCATCTGAGCTCTCTAATCTCTATTACGTAAATGAATTGTTTCGCTATATCATAGGCATTCTTCACTGTGAAGACTAGGGTTTTTTTCATTTCCAAGTGAGAATCCTCGAATAGATGTGGGGAGGGATTACGTGTATCACTTCAACCTCAAAGTTTCAAAAAAATCAAAAAAGACCTCAAATGGTAGGAGAAGATTATGCAACATGTCCCTTCGCCAAGATTGTGTTTTCATGTTAATCAGGATTGCAACCTAATTTTGTTCTTCACGAGTATCAATCTTCGTTAGGATCATGCTCGAGCGAGTCAAATTGTTCAAGTTGAGGTCATTATGGGTTAGAAAAAATTCCAATATACCACTAGCCAGCTAGCAAACCTATAGAGCCGGTGAATCAATTGAAAATAGTAGTTTTGACTTGACAGGTTGTGCTAGTTAGCAAATTTATACAAAACAAACCGTCTCACTTTTTTTGTCTTGTTTGAAAATTCAAACTTTTTAAGAGAATATCATTTATTGTCTTGTCTACCTTTTAAAAATATATAAGTTTTCGAAACTACCCTTAAAAAAATTTACCAAAAAATTGAATTAGTAAATTAATAGGAGTATAATAGGAACATTAATAAATTAATAACTTTTATTTTTAGAAACAGAACAATGTTTTGGGACATCTCAAAATGGAATAGAGGACAAAAAAAGTGGGACGGAGGAAGTATATTTTTTTAGAAATTGATTTGGTCTAGACAAGTAATATGTGTAACTATGAGCCTGTCGGCTGTCGCACCAAAGTTGACACTAAACTTTTATAAATTGATAATTTAATTTTTATTCCTAAATAAATATTATATATATATATATATATATATATATATATATATATATATATATATATATAATTATAGGTTAACATATCGGTCATTGCTGGGTTAGTAAAATCTCTACCTATGAGTCGAACTAACATATTAATTTGATGGTCATGAATTTTCTTGGAGTAAGCTTGTAACTTAACTTTTAGAAGCAGGAATATGGAAACTTATAGCTCGTTTGGTTTGGCCATGACTTAGTTTTCGTAACTCAATATTCCATACTCATAACTCAAACTCAAAACCCATAACTCATAACCCAAACCCCACTATCACACAAAAACTCCAAAATTTTTACCCAATCACATAACTCAAATTTTAAGTTCACTTTTTGCCAAAATGGTGGAGCCCACATAACTTAGTGGGTTTATGGTTGCTACCCACGTAAATTTCCTCTTACTTCTCTTTCATATTCTCCCATCAAAGAACACCTCTGATGAATTAGAAAATAATTCATCCAAGTAATATTAAATGGACATTAATGCACCAGTAACTGACATAACCTCCAATAGGTTCTGTAACCGATGATTATTAAAGATGACCAAATTCTATAGCCTGAAATGTTATAGAGGCAATAAAGCCCAATCAATAGTGTAATGAAGGTAGGTCATAAAGGCTCAGCCCCTATAAAATGAATGGCCCAAAGAGAAGCAAGGTACGCATAAAATATACTTACAAAACCCTAAAGAAGCTCTGATTGCTCTATTATCTATTGACATTTCTGACTTTATAATCGAAGGGTTTTAAGGAAACACCCCACTGGTGCTTTCTCCACCAAAACCTTTCTTTTATTTTGCAGGCACACATTGAAGGTGTTGGCTCCGTTGGACGAACAACATACAGACGATTTCAAACATGATCAACCTCTTTTCCTAGAAAAGCATACCTAAACCCCATATTCTCCCATTCTGACGTTGGTGAAGATCAAGAACAAGTTCTCTTTCATTTTCTATTTCGTTTTCCCTTCATCAACCAAAAGAAAATCCAACCATCAGCTACACCCACAAATTGAAAAAGTTTCCAACCATCAATACCACCACCAACCACACAGACCCACCTCCATTACAACCCAAGCTTCAAACCACTACCATAAACATAGAAAACCCAAATCCACCAACATAAAATCTTTAGATCAGCGGTCCAAAATTGCCAAACCTAAATCCACAAACACAGAAAACCCAAACCCAAACCCAGGAATCCTAGATTGAATGAAAAGAACCATTTCAAGGTAAAAACCTGAGGAGGATTTGACCCAGTTATCCTCAAGGTAAACAAACCCACTAATAGAGAATTGAAGTTTTTACAAAAGATTTAACCCCTCCAGTAGTAACTTACTGACACAACCATGTGCAAGTTTCGAATCCACGGACTTTTCTTTCTTGGATTTGTAGCACACAAGCTCCCATGCTTATGACTTTGAGATCCCACTCAAAAGTTTCAAATCACCACTTGTTGATCTCGCAATAACTAGATTTCAGCAGAACTTGATTGTAGATTGATAGGCCAAAAACGAATTGACCCCTTGTGATGAATTAATTGATTAATTAGTCAAATTTATTAGTTAATCAAATTAACTTGCAAATACATGGTAGCACAAACAAATCACCAATAAACTAATTATGCAGTGGAAAATAAATAACACGGTAATTTGTTTACAAATGGGGAAAATCTAATGGCAAAAACCCCACCTGGTGATTTTCAGGTCACTACTCCCGAAATTCCACTATTATCAAAACAAGTGGTTACAAGTAAAGGAATCCTAGTACCTTATACCGACCTACAGTTGAACACTTACCCCAATACCCAATTGGACTTGTTCTGTAGTGACAATTTCCCCTTTTGATGCACGGCTCCCAAGTACGTGACTAACCAATGTGCGGATCCCAGTACGCGACTTCAATCACCAACTAGAGAAGGTTGTTGGCTGCAAAATTCTTCAGTTCATCCCAACGATGAAGATCAAGAAGATGCTTGGTCACAAAACCCTATGGTGCACATGCACAGCAACTTTTTCACAAGAATGATGAACTAGGGCAAAACTTTGTCTCCGATTACAAATTGCTTAAACAAACTTTGCTCAAAACTTGTGCAACTTGTATATCCTTTGATGACCCTTAAAATAATTCTTTTATATGTCCAGGGTTAGTAGAAAAGAAAGCCCAAACACATAATCTCGGATTAAAGTCAAAACAGAACTGGAATTTTGTTTTTCATAAAGCTCAACAGATAGCTGTTTGTCGAGATGCTGTCGAGCCATAGGGCTAGAATAGCTTCTTAAGCTCGATGGATAGCTAGCTGTCGAGCTTTAATGAACAACACTTCTTCAACTTGAATCTTGGACAGACTTACATGTTTTCAACACTTGATCTTGAAACATAGTTTCTTGAAGTATTAAACACATCCTAGATCTACCCAATTAAAAGTAAGTGCGTTTTGTTAAAGGATAAGCCAATTACAAAAATAGTGACATACGTTCCTAGCAAGTGAATCACATATGTCCTAACATAGATCTTGTTCCATTAGACACTTGTAGAGTTAAAAGGAACAGAACCTCACAAATCTCACAGGAGTAACTCACAAGTCTACCAAGAGTCTTTAAAATGTAGTTAGGGCTTTCATTTTATACTTAGGAATGTTGGATTGAAACCCTAAAAGTTCTCGCAGGCTTAGGCCTGACTTAAATTTTGCAGAAATGGTTTTTCTGCTATTTTCAATCGGTCGAGCCTGTCCTTCAATCGATCAAGCTTCACTTAAATTTAATTCTTTTTCCTGTAGCTTGAATTTTATTGAGACTTGACTTAAAACACTTTGAGCAACGTCTAACACTTATTCTAGACATGATTTTGTTCTCGATTTGCCAACATAAACAAATTAGGACTCTAAACATTTAGTCCTAAATCTTTAGAACCTAACAATCTCCCCGTTTGGCAATCCGTGACAAAACACACATATACATAAATTGCTCAACTCAAGAACTAGCCTAATTTACAAGGTGTTTCCCTAATACAATTCTATATCAATCTACTAACTATTTGTTGCTAGAATAGATAGTAGTTGAGAAAAAATTAACCTGTAAATTCTTGAAACACTGAAAACAAACCATAAACGCATGTGTGAAAATTACAGTATAAATCCAAACTAAAAACTGAACTTGAATTCACAAAATATAAAAGATAGATAGATTTATCAAATGAATAATTATCAAATAAACCATCATAGTCAATCATAAGCCATCAATATTTGTGAAACAAGAACAAAAATAGAAATATACATCAAAAAGTATAAAAAAATATCAACACAGAAAAAACTACTCTCCTAAATATAAAAACTCTCAAACTCTCACCATAAGTACAAGGGCAGTAGATCTAAACCTACTCCCCCTTTTTGTTATGCATTGCTAAAGGCAACCATTAAGGATTAGAGGGTGGAGGAGGTGGAAAAGCACTCCTATACTCTGCAAAGTTAGCTCTCAAGACAGCAACCCCAATAATTAGCTCATCAATAAGTTGTCCATGAGCTGCCTGAGTAGTCATAAAAGTCTCCATCATAGCTCGGGGTGAGAGGGGAGGAGTAACAGTAGGATCATTAATCTCAACATTAGCAACAGGATCCACAGCATCAATAGGACCCACATGAATCTCCTCAGTAGGGTCCATAGCAGTGGGCTAATCACTAGTAATAGGAGCAGTAGTAGAAGCTTCCACTCTAGGTCGCTTTGATGTACCAATGCTTGGTTCAACATTCTTCATCTGATCCGATTACTTTCTACTAAAAGTGACTCCTATAGGGGCAGTGATATGGACTAACTC
The DNA here is from genome assembly GCA_028535905.1 of Quercus berberidifolia. NCBI lineage: Eukaryota > Viridiplantae > Streptophyta > Magnoliopsida > Fagales > Fagaceae > Quercus > Quercus berberidifolia. Next base: position 2,609 of record JAPQVW010000621.1, on the reverse strand, counting down.
TATAGACGGAAAATTTTCTAACTCTAGATAGTTCAACGCCCTATATATGAATACTGCAAAGAACAGCTTATGTGCTTTAGATTTACTCCTAAAGACCTCAACAATAGTTTGAATAAAAAGAGAAGAAAAGCACATAGAGCCATCTATAAGAAAATCATATAAAAAGACACATCTATCTATAGGAATGGTGTGAATGTGATAGATAGGAAAGATGTTATGACAGGATATTCTAAAGAAAAGATAGTTAAGCTCAGTATACTCACTTGAGTTTAGCCTTGGTTCAAATCTCTAAGTAACTGATCTTCCACAAAGTAAAGACATCACATCATCTACAGGAGGAGACTCAGTGTATGGATATGTACTAGAGGTACATTAAGAGCATCAAATACTACTTTCTTTGTTATTCGAAACTCTTCACCTCTAATCTAAGTACTTAAGTAGTGACCACCAAAATCATTAGAATTAATAAAGAGATTCGAGTAGAATTCTCTAATCAAGGTAGTAAGAGGAGGATGAGAATCATCACAGAGAGATAACCAGTTCCTAGACTCTAGACTCCTATGAATAGAAGGATCTAATTCATCCAAGACAATTTTTCTTTCTCCCCAAATAGACCTATACTGAGTTAAGCTTTCAAAAATTTCCTCATTTCTAGTTGAAGAAAACCTAACCCTATCAAATTGAGTAAGAGCAAAGGAGGATGCTGAGGTTTTCTTGGCTTTGGTTTTAAACTTTCTTCCAACCTTAGGAGTAGGGGTGTCCAACCCAACCCGATACCCGACCAACCCGACCAACCCCCCCGAACCCAAACCGGCAACCGTCCGATCCGACCACTCCGACGGTCGGTGACGGGTTTCTGACCCTAAGACCTGACGCCGGCGGGTCGAGTGGCGGGTTTTCTTCTCCAAAACCCGAGCCACCCGACCCGACTGACGTTATATACAAATCTGGCAATATCCGGCGACATTCAAGCGAAATCTGGCAATATCCGGCGACATTCAAGCGAGATTTGGTGAGATCCGACGACATTTGAGGAGATCGAAGCGAGATCTCGACCATATTTGGTGAGATCCGGCGAGATTCGAGGAGATCCAGGCTGATTTCGGCTATTTTTGGTGCACATCTACTGGGTTTTTGCAGATTCCGGCGAAGTTTTTGAAGATTCCGGCGACGTTTGCAGGATTCGGTGACTCAACACCGACCGAACCGACCCAAACACCACCCGAACCCAAAATCGACCCGACTGAGTGACGCCGACGGTCGGTTTCGGGTCCCTCCGCCTTCCACCCGACGCCGGCGGGTCGGGTCCGGGTTGGGTCCAAAACCGACCCGACCCGACCCGTGGACAGCCCTACTTAGGAGCCATATCTATGAGCTAAAGAAAGGAGAAAAACAAAAACAAAATAAAACAAAAACTAAAGGCAAACTGCATCAAATAGAGTTAAAGCACAATATGAGAGAATTTTCAAAATCTATATGATTCATGATACATATGATGCATGATCTAATGCACAAAATAGTTCAATTATATCATAATTTTGGTAAACTGATCAAGAAAATCAGAATTTATGCAAAATCCCCAATTTTGAAACCTTAATTTTCCAAAAATCCATATATTGATCAATTGAACATCACAATAGATATAAAACATGTTATAAGTACTCAATTAAACAATATCACAAGCCAATTTCAATCAATTTCACCAAATTGAACAAAATTTCCAAATTTCTCAAGAACACATAAACTCTAATTTTGAAATTTTGCACAAATCATGAAAATTTTGAAATTAAAATAGATGAAATAGGTTTATATGATGCATGAACAAAAACTCATCCAACAAATTGATGAAAATGTATGTATGAATGTAATATAATCAAAAAGGAAGGGTAAAAAGGTCTTACTAGATGTTGAGAGAGAAAACCCTTGAAGCTTTGACTCAAAAAAAAAAAAAAAAAAAAAAAGACTGAGAAGGAATCGAGAGGGATCAAAAAGGAAGACAAAATTTTGAAGAACAATGTTATGATTCCTTTTTATTTTTGAATAAAGATGATTTTCAATCATTCAGAATGAATCGAGCCAGGAATTGAAAACGCTTTAAAAACATGTTCGATTGATCGAGAGGAATCGAAGAAGGAATCGAATCAGGGAGTGAGTTTTGGTCTAAAAATTGCATTTTTTCGATCGGACGAAAAATAGGTTTGATCGATCGAGACTTAAAAAATTAGAAAATTTTGAAAACTTGGAATTTTCAACAAAAACACTTTTTAAAACAAGATTTTATGATATGAAATGCATGTCAGTGATTCCAAATGTTTTCAAAAACCACTCTCTCTTCAACCAAATCAATTTTTATCAAGATTCAAAAAATTTCTAGCCAAACCTCAAAAAGAGTATTAAATATTACAAGAAGCATAATTTTGGATGGCCACATTAATTAACACACAATCACATGTACAATAACAAAGATTTGCATGTGTTGTGTGCAACTAATAAGTGTATGAGATACATAAAAGGTGATATGTAGATAGTAATTAAACAAAATTTCTACATCATCAATCACATTAGTTTGAAAGTAACTATCACCTAAAGAGTTACATCATATAACTCGC